>JADMNL010000029.1:96007500-96032500 GCA_016271365.2 Neoceratodus forsteri | reverse complement strand
ACGGCTTAATAGTGTGACATGATCTTAATAGTGCCGATGGTCACTAGGGCACGAGCTGGTGACTAGTCACCCCCACACCCTCACCAGTTTCTCTTTGATATGACATTTAAGTTACATCTGAAAATTTAGAGACTTACTTATAGGTAACAGTCCTGTGACATTTGACCTACACAGGACTAGAGTTTTAAAAGGGCATTTCTCATCGCTGATTGAGTTTCTTATCCAATTACTTCATTATCTGTCACATTCACGTGTAAGCTCTGGTATTTTAAAGTGAGCTTTTATATTATATTATACACACACACACACACACACACACACACACACACACACGACAGACACAGACTCTGGACAAAAGTGCTACACTGCAGAATTAGAATAAGCATACCCCCAGTAAATCTCATACCAAACATTAGGTATCAGTGTTACAAAATAGCCCATAACTTTAAAATGAAGTAACTAATTTCACTACCTGTTAAAAAAAAAAAAAAAAAAAAGCCAGTTTTAGTGAAGAGGTGCTGATGTCGTCATCTCCTGAACTCAGTCTAGCCCTCCCTATCAAACTTATAAGACCAGTTTCTTCAGCGTTAAGAGATCATTCTGCAATGGTTTTCACAAGTAAAATAGGCAGCACCATTCTAAAAATAGTGCTATAGAATCTGTGTTTCAGGTTTTGCAACAAAGTGACAAATTTGTATTGTAACATGGCATTAACTCTGTACAGCAAATGGCGATCACGGATAGGTGGAAGAGGGTCACGGGACAGCAGCCGGAGCGGGCATTAACCCAGCTTACATGCCGTGCCCGCTTCGGCAGTACCGCGACCAGCCAGACCCCCAGCCTAGCAGCACTGGGTCGTGTGGGCGGCCCGAGGAGGCGGCGGGCCGGCAGCCCCACTAGCAATCAGGCGGAAGGGAGATGGAGACCCAGAACCCACAGGCGCACACCTGCGACAGTCCTAGCTCGGAGGCGCGACAGGCGATGCAAGACAGCGGTGTGCTTTTCACTGGTAGGAGGGTGGCGATGGGCGAGTGAGTGGGCCCGAGCAGTGGTGGGCAGCAGGCGGCCCCGGCACCACAGCGCCGCAGGAGTTTTCGGCGGGGAGTCTGGAAGTGTCGGATCGCTCGTCCGCCAGACCACTATCCTGGAGGCAGCAGGAAGCGACAGCCCCCGACATGCAAAGCACGACTGCAGCCCTGCTCGGAGCGGCCGAACTGTGCACCACAGACCTCCCACGCTGGGTATGAGCAGAATACCCGCACCGAACTGAACAGAAAAGGCACAGGACTGTTGGCTGCCCCCTCCGTGCCAATGTAGGGACAAACGCTGATCAGCACATCTGTATGTATGCAATGTTCTAGACGGTTGTCTGAAAGTGCAGTAAAAGTTAACTTCTCACCGCCTCCGCCTGTTATTGTTGATCTCAGACAGTGGGCTCCTGCCACATCCCTCCACCGATGCGCGGTCCATGTTACAAGCGCATTAAGCCACTCCATCGGTGGCATCTAATGCGACTGATGCATGGGGGCCAGGGTGGCCTCGGCGCTGGCCTCGGCGCCACCGCCCCTCCCCCCCATGCATCAATCCAGCATTAGATGCCACTGATGGAGTGGCTTAATGCTTACTTGTAATGCCTTTTTGGTGTGGTTCATTCCTCCAGAGTTGCAGGATGCAGAGTCATCATGCCTCCATGCTGCTGATACCACGTGAAGTGTTACTCTGCAGTGTTACAAGCGTTGCAATGTTGGTAACTGCATTGCTGTTTGTCAGTGTCTGCTTTACAAGTTTTAATAGGGGCCTTATATGTGTTAATTTCTACTAGGGGTGGGAGTGTTAGCCCTGGTAAAACAATCATTGTAACGTGGAGTACAATGCAGAAGAGCCTGAATATAGCTCAAGTAACATGTCAATGAGATAACAGAAAATGAGCTCTGCTCAACTGAGTATCCCATTCATTCATTCATACTTTGATGATTAATAAAATATTGATTAAGCATTGAGCTGGCTACTGCATAGAAACTCTTAGTAGGGGTTCAAAACAGCACTACCTCTCCCACCCCCATTTAAGGGTGATGGAATAATTGATTTAAAGTGCCATCCTGAGAAATCACCTCAATTGAATGACAGGTGTGAATGATCACAGCCTTTCGCCACATCAGAGATATCCAGTCTGCAAATCTCACTTTAGTGTGCTGTGACTTGGCATCCAGCAACCCAGGAGAAAAGGACCCCAACAAAAATGCAACAAAAACCAAAATGAATTTGTCAACTTTGTTACAAAACCTGAAACACATAGATTTTAAAGCAATGTTTATTGAATGGTGCTGCCTGTTTTACTGGAGAAAACCATTTGCACATAGTTTTAAACTTTGGAGAAGCAGGTCCTGTAATCTTGCTGACAGGGAGGGCTAGACTGAGTTCAGGAGAGGACATGATCAGCACCGCTTCACTGAAACTGGCTTTTTTGAACAGGCAGAGAATTTAGGGTTGCAAAATGATTCGTAACTTTTAAACAAAATAACTTGGGGATCTCAGTTTTGGCATGAGGGCAAGTGGGGCTATGTTGATCCATATTCTGAATTTACTGATGCCAGTAATTTGTGACCATAGTCCCTCTTTAAATCTGCCATTTTCTTTCTGAAGAAGGACCTTGTAGGTTTGAAAGCTTAAAGATTTTCTATAAATCTCTGGCCCAATAAAAGTATCAAATCACCTTTTTTGTGCATCTTGTTGTACAAGATCAATAGGTCAACATTTTTTTTGTTTAATAAATATACAGATTTAGTGATGGAGACAGCACAGTGCCAGCTCATGGTTTAGGTTTCCACAAAATTGCGGAAAACAAATCTGAGGCTTAAACTTAAAGACCACGAGATTCTGGTAAATTTACTGAAAAGTCCCCCCAAAAATATTTCAGAAGTAGAACCGAAATTCTGCTGGAATTCCTTTAGCAAGATTCTGCATCTTGCACAGGTTTACCAACTCTAATACACACCTTTATGACATTCCAACCCTTCCTAGCAGACTTTCCCCAGCCCCCAAAGGGCCATATATCTATTAGGATAGCATACCCATCCTGACCCCTATCCATGTTTGGGGGGGGGGGTGCAGAATAGTAGATGGTATATCTTGGCTACTTAGTAGTACTACCCCAACCCACCGAACACTCTCGGTTTTAAAGGTGAACATTCATGTCCTACACCCCGATTTGCGCTTTTAGGGCACATGACAACAGTAAGAATTTCTTTCTCCAAGTTTTATTTTGTTGATTGTCAACTTCACTGCCCAGTCTTCAGATTCCAGCTGCCTGACGATATCCCAGAATTCCCTATAACGAATATCACAGCTGTGGATGTGTGACATAAAATTTAAATTAGGGAACAGGCAGTTATGATTTACCACTCATTGGTCTTCCAGCTTTTTCTGAAACCTGTACTTGGCCTCAGAATTTCCACAGGACCACGGATTGGTAAATCAGAGCTTTGCAAAACTTATCACTGAAAAGCTCATCACTGCATTTGATCTAATTGAATCCCCACATGGCTCTGGAGTGCTGCCAAATGGCCACTGTCAGAACATGGTCTGGGCAGGAAAGCCAGCAAAATTAACCAGACAAACTTGTATAAATAATGGACAAAAGAAGACTTAAAAAAACAACTGTTCGATGCACTAAGTGTAAATTGGGGGCTGTACCACAAGACAGGAGTCAGGCTGGGCATCAACACTCCCCTTTAATGTACCATCTCAGACAGCTGCAGCGTGCCCAAGAGAGGTAGGAGTGGTCTGAAGAGGCACTAGGCAGACTAACCAACTTTTTTTTATTCATTCATTCATTCATTCAACAGGTTACAAGAGCAGTCCGACAGCCCCGCCCACAACACAGCATCAATGCATGACTTTTTTTTTTTTTTTTTTTTAAACACAAGTTTAGGCCAGGAAATGTACACTGAGCCAAAGCTAATTTCCAGGTGTGTCCTGGAACACAGGAAGATTAAGTAACTTGCTTAGGGTCACACAGTACGCTCATGGAGGTTGTAGAAGTCAAACCCAGGCCTGAATGATATACCAAGCTCATTCATAGCTCACTGCTCCAAAATCTAAACTAGCCTTGCAGGCTTAGATAAACAACAAAAAATAATAAATTAACAAAACAGTAAAGGATCTTATAACTCATTTGGCAAGAAAGAATGCTAGCATCCGACTGGTTGGTCCAGGGCTGGACCCAGGATGTTATCCCAGCATAACAACCAGGCTCTAATCCCAGCACATGAATGACCAAATGACTTTAAAAGAAATTACTGCCCATTCCATGCCACCAGACGCTTTCATAATCTGACCAGTGGTCAACAGTGAAGTTTTCAAAAAAGGCAGTGTGCCTCACTTCACTCGCTGCAATGAAAAGTTCACCCCTTCACACAAACCATGCCAAGTTTTTATTTTTTAATTTTTAAAATCTCCACATTTAAACAAAGAGCTGCACTAAGTGGCTTCTGAAAGTAACGGGCGTGCCCACACATCTTTTGCTCCCCAACCGCCCTCAAATCTTCGATGCCGCCAAGCACTTTCACCGTTGTCCTTAGTTTTCTCCCAGTAAAGATCAGAAATGCTACAAACTGTACTGGGAGAAAATACAAATTATACTAAAACCTGATCGGTTACTCCAATGTCAGTGAGTGCAGCTCAGAGCTATGCTCTAGACTTGGAAGCAAACACTAAGAACTTACTCCTATAAACTTTTTTTTTTTTTTTTTTTCTGAAAAACATAGCACTAACTTTCCAAACGGTAAGTGAGAACGCCAAGGCCAAGAAAAACACAGAAACAGATGAAATGACAATAGGAGACAGCATGGTGGTGGTGGTAGTAGTAGTAGTAGTATTATTGTGTGTGTGTGTGTGTGTGTGTGTGTGTGTGTGTGAGAGAGTGAGAGTGAGAGAGAGAGAGAGAGAGAGAGAGAGAGAATACAGACCTACATGGTAAGCACATCACCTGCTAGAGAAACACAAGAGCTTTTTGTATAAATACTCCTCCACACTTCTAAAATCAGAAAGAAAGAAAAACCAAAAACATGTAAGTATTGATATGTATTTTCTCAAATTATCACGAGCCATTAATAGGAATAATGCATGACAGGGTGGGTGTTATACTGGGATAACATCCCTTCTTGGGTGTTGGACGCACTCTGCCTATGGCCTCATGCCCAACCATCCAAGGCAGGATGTTATCCCAGCATAACTCACCTGGTCATGCATTATTCCTTTATTAAATACTCAGAACTCCCCTGTCCCTCCACAGGCAGCTTCAAAAGTCACTGCAAAGAACTTCCTTTCAATTTGGCAGGTTCCTTCCAAGCCAAGTAAAGGACATGTAATTATTTTCCCAAAGCCTGCATTAGGCAGCTGTGTAGCAATCCCACGTGACCAGTAAACACCTGTTGAAGTCCAACAACTTGAACCTAACCCATAGTTACCCACCCAAAAAAAAAGTACTGTAGGTGACAAGAGCACTTCGAGGCAGAACAGGCTACTTGTCCCACTGTATTTATAACTCGAAGTATTTTAAAAATATTCTCTGTAGTTTGTTCATGGATCAGTTTGTGTCAACATGTACAGGACAAGATAAAAACACATCACACACACATACACACACACACACGTATGTGTGTGTGTGTTTCAGTGCAGAAGCAGTCACTAGCCATACGGTGTTTTTAAATAGCATTGTTCAGTCAAATTGCTACTGTATTCCACAGGCTGCAGAACAAAACTAAAACTGCATTTACACTACCTGCTGCGTTAGAGCAAAGCAGAACTCGATAGATACGTTTACACTACCTGCTGCGTTGTAGCAAAGGGGAAGGTACTGTGTGCTGTGCAAAAAGCTGCAGTAGTTTCCAGCACATCCACAGAGAGTAGTAGAGCCCTGCAAGCAGCTTGGCTCCCTCCCCATTCTCAAATATTCATTCATCCCCCCCCCCATATAGCTTTTTTCTCCCAGAGTCAGACGAGCAGCTGCTCAGTCACATCCCTGCTCCCCACTATCTGCTGCCTCCTCCTCGGTCCACAGGGCTTGTAAGTGCGCCCCCCCCCCCCAAAGGACAGGCGGGGTTGGGGGAGGAGGACCATCCACACCCGCTACTGCACAACTCCAGAAGTACCCTGGGGACTGAGTGGTAGTGCTGGCTGAGGAAGCAAAGCCAGGGATTCGTTAAGCCCAACTAGCTCCATCTAACTTTTCTCCCTATTCCCTTGGCCATGGCAGCACACGAGTGTGTGCAGACCCACATGCACCACGGAACTGTAGCCGCACCCACTGAAGTCACTTGCAGCCCGCACTACACCCAGGCCTCCAGCAGGGGCTGGAAAAGGCCAAGAAGGTTAAACCACCCCTCCCTAGGAAAGTAGAGCAGTCCCTGAGACTCAGTTTTCTCCCACTGGCCAACCCCTAGAACCAGAGATCATTTCCAAACACAGGGCACCCGTGTGGCAGTAGGTGAGGCACTAACATGTCAGCTCTCCATGCCACTGGGCTCAATTTTTTTTTTTTTTTTTTTTTAAATGAAAAAAATCTAGAAGCCACTCATTTTAAAAAACACTCCCGCTACCCATGACCTATGATGCCAATGAAGGAAAGTAACTTCACAGCAGATGGTTGGGATTTTCCACACAAAGATGGAAAAACACCTGCGGTGCTTAGTCTTCCCACAACCAAGTCGCCTCAGAGGAGCCACATCGAATTGGCTCCACAATACAGAGAGGGGCCAAGCAAACAGATTCCCTCTTGGCAAGTCAACACCACCACCATGCTCAGAGTGGTGCACACCGCCTGCGAATGGGTACAGATTGGCTGCCCACACGCGCTGTATTTTGTGTTAATCTTTTTACAGTTTTGTCCTAGGCACAATTTTGAGAGAGGAACATGGACCATGTAAAAAAAAAAAAAAAAATAATCGATCAATTTAGCCAGTCTGCCCTTTTATATCCAGTTGCTTCAGAACCTTAGCTGTTTCACACAGTAGCTCCTAGCTGAAACATCACTTGGTAACAGATTGCTGGTGAGCGACTTTAAATAGCTCTGTGTTTTCAGAACTTTAGCCAGCTGCTTCAGAATCTTGGCTGTTTCACATAGCACTACCTGGCTAAACCACAGCATTGCCCAAACCTTACTTGGCTGGCAGATTGGGGACCACTGAGTAAAGAGGATTTTAAGTGTTTGCAGCAAGGGAAGCTCCCACCCGCTCATCGCCTTATGTAGTCCCAGACCCTATACACCTACTTCCTGCCTGGAAAAAGGGGCGGGGCATAACCAAAAATAAACACTTTATTCTTTCCTTCTCCATTTCGTCCACTGTATACACCGCAGAAACCAGCCAGGGTGGTTGTCGTCAACTGCTGGCACTGTGGAACAGTCTTCAACAGGATTATTATCCAACGCTTGGGTCACTGTCCTCCAAGAGCTCGGCTCCGAACAGCATGGGCAGAAATCGCCCACCTCCGCTCCCAGTTGCGGGGAAATAACAGCAACAGTCTGCTACACCTCCAACACCAAATTGGTGCACCTTGTCCCCAGAGGATAACCAGGCCTGGGGCTTGGCAGGTGGTTGGGAAAGGCAAGTGCCCCATCAAACAACCCACACAAGCTCAACATCTCAAAAAACCCAATACCAAACAGGTTCCTACCTCTGACATCCAAGCTAAATGCCAAGGCAGAGGACACAGGTCAGCAGCCACCAAAAAACACATGACACCCAACAATTGAAACGGATCAAAAAAGGCAAGACCTTTTGACCACAGGAGATGCCATGATTCGGGGAGTTGGGCCCCATTTACCACCCAAGGTAGCGGTCAGATATCTCCCAGGATCATCCGCATGGAGGGATGATGACTGCATTAAAAAAAAAAAAAAAAAAAAAAATCATACAGGAGCACAGGAGACAATACAAACATTCTTATCCACCTAGGATCAAACTACCTCGCCAATCTGTCAGAGGAGATCAAAGCACACCTGACTAGACTGGGAGATCGGCTGGCATCCATTTCATCCAACATCTTCTCTGAAGTTCTGCCCGTCTGGGGAAAAAGGTGGCGGCAGGCAGAAAATCAGGGAAAGAAATAGGTGAACTGCACACCTGGCTTAGAAACTGGTGCCATGAGAAAGGACACCAATTCATAGGAGATTGGCAAACCTTCTGGGAGAGGCAGTTCTTTAAATTTGACAGCATCCACCTAACAAAGGAGGAGGTCAGAGTGCTGGGGCAAAAGTTTGACTTTTTGCAGGTTGCTTAAACTAATGGATAGGGAGAAGGGTCTGACACCTGTTACACACAGGGTAACAGTCACCCCCCCCCCCATGTAGCAAATCACCAGCAGGACAAAGTGCAGGGTGCACCATAAATGGTAAGATACTGTTTTTAAATACCTCTGGATATCTGTGTAAAAATGACACAATGGCAGAAGGGTAAACTCGCAAACAAGGTAGGAAACCTGGGTTGGAAGGCAGTGTGTGCCAATGCCCTCAGTCTTGCAAATATGATACCAGACCTTACTGCCATGATGGCAGAACCAGACCTAGTCTGGTCAGCAGTGACAGAAACATTGTTCAACGAGAACCATAGCTGGGATAATTGCCATCGCAGGATACAACTTGTTCAGAAGGGACCGGAATGGGGGGGGTAGAAAGAAAGGAAGGAAAAAAAAAAAAGGGGTGTAACTATCTATGTAAAAGAAGGAATCAAGGCTACAGACATCCTGGGGACTCACAGTGAAGCCCAAGCCTGTGGATTATGCTCAGAACCGGAAACAGCCCTCATATGGGTAGGAGTGATTTATAGACCCGTCTCAGAAATTAGAAAAGAAATTCTAGAAAACATTCAAAAGATGGCAGACAAGGATGAGCTACTAGTGGTCACAGACTTCAATTTACCAAATGTAGATTGGAGCTCCTACACAGTTGCTTTAGAAAGGAGTAGGGAATTCTTAATGGCACTCCAAGGAGCAGACCTAAGCCAACTGGTGGAAACCCCCCACCAGAGAGGAAGCAGTCCTGGACCTTGTGCTAAACAATATCCGAGTCCAAAACATAAAGGTGGGAGCCATCTGGGATCAAGTGACCATAGCACTGTATGGTTCATAGTAAACATGAACTAAGACATCAGCCACTCTAAGCAGAAGGTCTTGGACTTCAGAAAGGCGAACTTCATCAAAATGAAAAGCTGTCTGAAACAGAATTGGGGTTGCTGGCCAGAAGAGGGAGTGGAAGAACACTGGAGAAGACTGAAGGAAGCAATTACACTAGTCACATCACAATGTACCAAGCTAGTGAGCAAATCCAAAAAGAAGGAAACCACGCTGGTTCACAAAGGATATAGCATCCAAAAATCAAGAAGAAAGCATTCAGAAGAAGCAAGGAAACAAAACAAAACAAAAACAAAGGACAGTGATAAGATATATAGGGAATTACTTAGAGTCTGGGAAGGCAATTCAGACTGCAAAAGCTCAAAGGAAAGGATAGCGAAGGGAGTCCAACATGGTGACAAAACTTTCTACTGGTATACCTACTAACATACTAAGAAGCCAGCAGATTAGGCCCTATGGTCTACCAAGTCTGCTTGATAATCAGTGCCTTCCCAAAAAGAGCAAAAGGGAATAGTTAGATTGGCTAAGAACATGACCAGAGAACAAAAGATGGGGAGAAAGTAAAGGTTCTGAACAAATCCCTCAGCTCAGTTTTTTTTTTAATAAACACAGGAGGAAGTAGGCAAAGGACCATCTCTCCGCAGGAAGGCACACCACATCAAGGGAGACAACACAAGTCCTTTCACGGAGGCAAGAGTCATGGAGAAACTCAAGAAATTGAAAATTGACAAAGCAATGGGGCTAGACGAAATATACCCAAGAATACTATGGGAGCTTGGGGAGGAACTAGCAGCCCCACTGGCAGAGCTCTTTAACAAATCGCCAGAAAGTGGGGAGGTTCCTGAAGACTGGAAAAGGGCTACAGTAGTACCCCTACACAAAAGTAGCAGTAGGGAAGAAGCGGGAAACTATCACCCAGTCAGCCTCACCTCAGTGGTAGGGAAGCTGATGGAATCCCTACTAAGAGGAAAAGATGACATTCTTAGACGATAGTGGACAGATGGACCCAAGCAACATGGCTTTATGGCAGGAAGGTTCTACCAGACCAACCTAATCGAATACTTTGATTGAGTCACAAAAACACTGGACAAGGGGGGTGCAGCAGATGTGGTGTACCTAGACTTCAGCAAGGCTTTCGACTGAGTTCCACACAGGAGGCTAATAAACAAGCTGGAGCACATGGGCATTGGGACAAAAACTGTAAACTGGATCCAAAACTGGCTCAATGGGAGGACCCAGAAGATACTGGTAAATGGCACACTATCAGAGGAGGGTAGAATTACAAGTGGAGTTCCACAGGGTTCAGTGCTGGGACCAATACTTTTCAAGGTATTCATCAGCGACATAGCTGATGACCTAAATGGGAAGGTGTGCCTAGTTGTGGACAACACAAAGCTCTGCAATAGGGCGGACTCAGCAGAAGGGACTCAAACCATAGGAAAATCAGAAGAATGGTCAGGGAAATAGCAGTTGAAGGTAAACTTTAAAAAATGTAAGGTTATGCACCTAGGAAGACGCAACCCAGGGAGAAGCCACTTTCTACATGGGGTACAGCTGGCAGTAACAAAACACTAGCGTGATCAGCGCAGACTACCTGAAGTTTGTCAAGCAATGTGAAAAAGGCCACACAAAAGGCCAGCAGCGTCTTGGGTTGCATAGGGAGGGGCGTAACCAGTAGAGAAAGGGAGGTGAATATGCCACAGTACAGGTCCCTGGTGAGGCCTCACCTGGAGTACTGTGTCCAGTTCTGGAGGACACACCTTAGGAAAGACAGAGACTAGAGACTATACAAAGATAGTGCAAGGTCTGCATCACGAGCCATATGATGCAAGGCTAAAAAAAAAAAAAACAGCTGAACATGTGCTCACTAGAACAAAGGGTTGGGGGGACATGACAGAGAGATTTAAACACCTGAGGGGTATCAACAAGGTACACGTGCAGGGGAAGCATTAGAACATTCTTTTTCACAGAGAGGATGGTAAACATCTGGAAGAAACTCCCGGAGGAGGTGGTGGACGAGAGGACAGTGTCGGGATTTAAGGCAGCGTGGGACAGGCACAAGCATCTCATTGATCTGGGAAAGGGGCATGGTAGCCAGTAAACCGTGCATCTTAGGCCTAGCTCACACTTAGTGAAACTGGGCAGACTATGTGGGCCTGGCAGTCCTTCTCTGCCAATACATTCTATGTTTCCTGGTAAACAACTGCACCCAGACCAGAGGTGATGACATGCGCGTAAAGGGGGCAGTTTGTGTGTGTGTGTGTGTGTGTGTGTGTCTGGACCCCTGATCTCCAGTCAGAGGTCAGCCCAGTGCTCCGGCCATGCTGCGCGCACTCTCCTGGGCTTACCCTCCTAGGTGGGGCTGCCGGGAGAGCCCCCCCAACAGTCAGCATTGGCAAGCCCCAGCTACCACAAGAAAGCGCCTCACAGACAATGGCAGCAGTGGGGACTGTAGCGCGTTAGAGGCCATGCCCAGGGTCCAGCTTTACATACATGCTGGAGCCCTGGGACGGCAATGACCACCAGTGTCCACCCTGCCCCCCCAGGTATTTGTGCCAGCCACAGTGGTACCTACCCCTGGCCTCTGCCAAAGTCCAGGAAGTGGCAGACTCCCTCCCCCAGAGAAGGAGAGCAGTCCCAGGACACTAATCCTTCTCCCCGCCAGCCTCAGACTCCTGGGTTCATTCCCGAACCTGGGTAATCGGCATCCTCGAGTGGAAATACAACCACTGTGCTGGTGGACCGCCCCATGGGGGCAGGTTTAGGGAGCAACACAAGGACCTTCTTTTCAGAAAGGCTTGGGGAGCCTTGGAATGACCTCCCCACAGATGATGGAGTCGGACAGTCAGAGAATTCAAGCCGACATGGGACAGTGTGGAAAACTTAACAGCAGCCCAATTTATTGGGGGAGGTGTATACAAAGAGACTATATGGTCCACTGGACCCCATCTGCCGACACATTCTATGTTTGTGTTTCTATGTTACCCTGGGACCTAATGTCTGGTTGGGTTTATGCCCCCCCCTCCCTTACCCTCTGCCTTACTGCTACCCCTCTGAGTAATTATTAATCCCTTAACTCTTGCCCAGCCATTTTGAAGCCATTAATGTTTTTTGCACCCACCACTTCTGCTGCCGACTCAACCACTCTCTGTAAAGCAAATCTTAACGTCCCACCTGAATCCCCCCCACCCAATCAATCAGTTTCCACTCATGCTTCCTGCTGAACAGTTCCTCACAGTTTTACTCATTCATTCCTTTCAAGAGGTTTGAAATGTCTCCCCTATTCCTTCTGGCCACCAGCGAGTACATGTTCAGTGCCATGGGCTAGCTGTTCCTCACAGGATCTGCCCTGCTGGCCCTGAATCATTTTGGTTACCCTACGCATCACTGTCTCTAGCCTGTCTGTCTTTTCCTAAGTAGGGACTAAAGAACTGGGCAGAGTTTTCTAGCTGCAGCCTCACCCGTGATCTACAGAGAAGCAGTACTACCCCTTTCCTCCTGCTATCAAACTCCCTCACAATACATCCCAACATTCTTTTTGCCTTGCTGTAGGTCTTGTTACACTGGATAGACTGTTTTAGGGAGTCATTTACCATTAGTACCAAGTCCTTTTCCTCAAAAGTAGTGCTCAGTGCAGCCCCTCCCATCCAAAATTTTGTCCTGCAGTTCTTTGTTTCCTGTGTACATCACCTGCTGTAACCACAGTTAAGGAAATCTGTTGCCTCCGATCCTGCACTTTTCCAACTAGGGAGGCAGTATAGTGCAGTGGTTTAAGGCTCTGAGCTGCAAATCTGGTGACATCCAGCAGACCAGACCTGGGTTTGAATCCCATAGCTTCTACTTACATACTGTGTGACCCTGAGCAAGTCACAACTTCCCTGTGCTCCCAGGTAGCACCTATAAAAAAAGCTTTCAGCTTAGTGTGCTACTCCTGATTAAACTAAACACACTACTTCTCCTGCCTCATATGCTATTCCATTCTTTCAATTTGTTCCACTTGGGTTATATTTTTGTATTAGGGAAAGGGAACACTGTTTAACCCGGAGCAGCACACTAAGCCAAAGCTTGTTTCCAGATGCGACCTGGGTGCATAAGTAAGTTAAGTGCCTTGCTCAGGATCACACAGTATGCACCTAGGCAGCTGTGGGATTCAAACTCTGGTCTCCAGATCTGTAGCTCAGAGCTTTAACTCACTGTGCTATACTGCCTCCTTTTAATTTGTTTTCATTTGTGAATTTCTACCTGTACCCCCCACACCCATGGCTATGAAAGCCTTTTCTCTGCACAGTGCAAGACATTTTACTTGAACTTTAAAAACGGTACACAAGAAAACCATGGGAGCCAAATTCCATTTTCTCCAAACATAGAAAAGTATCTATAGCAAGACACAAGACGATACATCAAGAAAGTCAGCAAGGTCCAGTCAGGAACACACTGATCTCCATCCATGTCCAACAGAATCTGTTGTTACAATAAAGGAAGTGGAAACTGGAGTCTTTTGTAATTTTTTTCTTCTGTGCGATACATGCGAATTAACCATTCCTTCCACGACTGCACTGTGGATGGGAGACAGCCTGTAGCCATAACTTCATAATGGCCTTCTTTGCAGTAGTCAAATTTTTAAAGAGTAAAATGTTTTAAAAACATAACAATTAAGGCTTCCGCTCTTCAATAAGCCTCAGCGATATATGGGCTGTATGGCACAAATCCGTTTCCATGGGAATATTCCTTGGTAATGAGAAACAGAATGGTTTAAAATTTTAATTTTCTTGGAATGTTCTGCAATTATAGTTTGCTGATACCACCTGTGAATTTTTGGCTGGTGGTGGTGGGACCCCCTTCAATGGAAGATCAGAAACAATCATAGTACGACAGCAAGCTTGCCTGCAAAGAGACCACCAAGCTTACAAAATGAGAAACAACGATAAGTTTTAATAAATATGTTGTACCCTAGCTATGAAACTGTTCTCTACATTGCCCCATTTGTTTTTTTAATGCGAGATCTCAGTGGGTATGTGATTATGTGTGTATATTAGTATACAAGCTCCCCCCCCCTTAAATTCTGTTTCTGGCACTTTGGCCAGGGCAGGGATGTCCCCCACATCTGCCTAGGTCAAAACAAGCTTACCCACTCTAGCCTGGTATCCCCCCAGCTGCCCAGTCTGAGAAGACCGCGATTTCTCCCTCACAGATGGGGCCCCCGTAGGGAGATTCCTGTATCACCCTGGAACCCCAACTGAGACTTACGCTTGGTGTTATTTCAACAGAGAGGCAGCTGGGGTCCCGGCGTTATCCTGCTGCCTTGCACAGAGAATTTTCTCATTGTAGTGGTCTCCTCCAGAAGCACAGCTGTGCAGTGACAGTAGGCACATGGCATGCCACTGTTCACCAATGCCTCCACCCTGCATTTGTGTTCCTAGGCTGGCGTACTCCCAGTCACCACTGGGAGTCGCCCTATCACTGGGCTCCACAACCCACCCCTTCTGGAACCCTCATCTGAGGATGGATATCGAAATGCAGAAAGAGACCATGACCAAGAGGATCCAGGATAGCAGGGTAGTTTCTACAAGGAACTGCTGGAGAACCTTAACATGTATTCGCTCGGGACCAGACCGGAGTGGGAGGGACACAACTGAAACATTTAAGTTTCATAAGGGTATAAATAAGGTTAATAGTGGGAATGTTATTTGTAGAAATAAGGATTTGGTCATTGGGGTCATGACCGGAGGCTGTCAAGGGGGAGTAAAATTGTTTATTTTATTTTTCTTTCTATTTTTATCCCCCGCCTACTGGGCACGTTCCGTCCACTCCTTTGGGGAGTCAGTCCTTCCACTGCCTCTGCTGCAGACCTGCCACCCCTGCTGCTCCAATGCTCTGCTGACCTGGCGTATCCCTTCGCTGAGAGGGCCCCCCTACCCAGGAGAGGGCGACATGGAGGGGAGATTAGAGTGCTGGAGCACTCTCTTGCTATTGGGCGGAGCGTGGATATTGCGACCTGGATGCTTCATGGCAGAGAGGCGCGGGGAGATGGGGCTACTGTCATCCGGTTGGAGACGTGCACTTTCACGTTTCCTGGATAACCTGCATTGCGACGCTCCTTGTAGTGCCTCTGGTCTCCACTGGGGGCCGCTACAGAGCAAAGCACTTTCCCCAGCCTATCCCAGGAGAGGGGAGCAGTCCTCTGGACGCTCAATCCTCTCCTCCCCTGCCAGCTCCCAGCGACCATAGTCTGTTCTCGAACACAGGTCGCCGGTGGGAGTAAATTTTAAAACAAATTTGAGAAAGTTGTATGTTACTGAGAGGGAGGTGGATCTTTGGATCGAAGTACCAGCAGAAGTGGTGGTGGCAGTGACCTTCAACTCTCCCCCTTCACATTTAGTCTCTGGCTTGAAACCCCCCCCCAAAAAAATTATAAACAAACCACAACAACAATTCAGACCCAGCCCCATCCCCTGGTGTCCCAGTCACTTATTCAACCCCATGAGCTTACCCCCTCATGGCAGGGTCTGGCCGAACCAAACCCAAACCTCCACCCCCTCCAGAGCTACAGGGTGAAGGTTTCCGGGGTGTCCACACAGCAGACAGTGACCGGAGTTGGGTCCCAAGTGCCACAGGGGATCCTGATGTTCAGAGCCATTTTCCCCCTGTATGCCCCCAGCCACAAGACATCAGCATGCAAGGGAGCTCATATGGACGCACACGAGTGTGCATGTTCCACGAGCTCCAGTCAACTTCCTCCCTCCTGGAGCACCTTCCAAACTGCACTGTAGCTGCTGCTGTCACCCACATGGAAGCAGCAGCCCTCCCTGGAGCTCAATCTTCTCCACACACCCCCTCCCCGGCTAGCATCTGACAGACCAGGCTCACTCCCGAATCAGTGTCATCAGCGTCACCAGTGGTAGCTCTACCACTGCGCCGGCAGGCCGACTACCCTTAATGGGTTTGAGCATGGTTGGGACAGTCCAAAAGAAAGGCAGCAAAGGTTCGAGTGATGGGATAGCGGAGGAGGGGGGTATTCTAGTAAAGGGCAGACTACATGGGCCTTCGGTCTCCTGCCACTAGTTCTATGTATCTATAGATCATGGGAATTAAGCCTCAGCGCAGTGGCTTATGAGTTCTCCCTAAAAACCTTAAAAGGGACAGGCGATTTGTGCTAACTGGTAGCCATTTATAAAACTCATTCTCAGAAATGTACATGCCACTAAATTAGCCACATTTACTTGTACCTCAATAAAAAGTTATACGAGACTGTATTTTACGTAGTTTTGTTGTATGGGCAGCATTCTGTTATAGTTCTCTTTCTGGACCTGGTAGTTGGAGTTTACTATGTCACGGTTTGTGTACTGAATGGCAATTCTGAGCTGCTGACCATCAGAACCATGCTTCGAGTAAAACTCCAAATCACTGGTTCCATGAAGAGAACAGAATGCGGTCCATGAAAACAAAAGAATTGCACACGTTTTATCACTTCTTCAGATACAGTTAAATACGGATAATTTAGGGGAATGTGTAGTTTGAGAATAAGAACTTTAAGCAGCTGCCAGTTAGAAATGATTTCCTGTCCTCTTAAAGCTCTGACACTGTTCGAGATTCCAATCCTCGCTGCAGTAAATCCCAAAAGTATGGGATGTGCACATCATGCCAAACCCCAACTGCAGGCTGCAGCCACAGAACCAGACATAATTTTATAACTTTGCTTCCAATTTCCGGTTGCAGTACAACAGGAAAGGAGCTCCTTTTTCAAAGAAAATAAATAAAAAAGGGGGGAGAGAACGCAAGAAGTTATCCAACATTGACTGTTAAGACAGTGCGCCACAGAAAAATCTTTTGCAAGGTACAGACTTCTGCTACGATATAGAGCAGGGTTACTGGGACATGCCAACAGAAATATCCCGCAAGCCTATCCACAGCCAATAAATATTCCAATATATTAATTATACTAAAAATATTACTATGCAAGAATTTTCTTTAGCTTCCAACAGCCTCAAAATATCAGTTTTAGAAAAATAAAAACCCTAAAAAGAATGAACTTGGTCACGAGTAACTGCCTGACGCAGTGGTGCAGGCAGGAGCAGGTCATGCTACCGTGCAGGAAACCTAGGTTCAGGCTCAAGCCAGACCACTGGGTTGGTGGACTGTAGGCATAATTTATTTTAGGGAGCCCATCCCTGGAGGACCAGGGTGCATTACATAAAATGCAAATTGAGCGCATGAATATACAAATTAAGCCACTTAATCGGGATGCGGTTAATCGGGACATCCGCTTAATTGGGACGTTTCCATGGTTACCAATTATTCCCCTATTATAGTTAATGGAAGCTCCTGTTTAATAGAGATGCCAATTTCGGCTAATTGGGACGTTTTTGGAGGGAGTTTCCTTATAAAATTAGGTCCTGTGAGCAGTGTTTTTCAACTGCTGTTCCTTGCTGGACATGAACATGGACTCAAAATGTAATGAGCTGTCCCTTGCTGAGCGTGTTAAGGTTCTTGAAGCTCTTCACAGACCAAAAACCTCTTTGTCAAAGGTAGCTGCTGCCTTTGGGATCTCAAAAAGCCGGGCTGGCAGAATCAGCCGAAATCGTGATTCAATCATGGCCGAGTGGCTAGCAAACAGCAACCCTCAGAGAAAAAAAAAAAAAAAAAGAGATGGAAAGGACTCTGAGGTGGAAGAAGCACTATTCACCTGGTTTAATAATGCAGTTAGCAGAGGTGCTCGAATCTCTGGTCCCCTCATGGGGGGGGGTGGAAGCTAATGAACTGGCGGCACAGCTAAACCACGAAACATTTGCTGCTTCTGATGGCTGGCTTTCAGGGTGAAATAAGAGGCACAATATAGTTTGTAAAAAGGAACAAGGAGAGCGTGGTGATGCTGATAGTAGTGCCGCAGGGGATTGGGTGCAAGGCGTGTTACCAGCTCTATTGTAGGAATACACACCTGGCGATGTCTACAATGGAGATGAGACAGGACTGTTTTATAGAGGGTATCCAGATCGTGGCCATATGCTCAAACACTCAGTTTTTTTGGGGAGAAGGCAAAAGAGCGCGTTTCTTTTCTTGTTTGTGCTAACATGGATGGAACTGACAAACGTCCACTTCTCCTGATCGGCAAAAGTAAAAAATCCCAGATGTTTGCCAAAAGACTTGAAATCACTACTTGTCATATACACATCCTCTGCGAATGCATGGATGACAGGATGGATCTTCGGAGAGTGGCTTGCCTCATGGGAACAGCAGTTGAAGCGAAGGAGGAAAAAAAATCTTCTTGTTGCTGGACAATTGCCCCGCCCATCCCCAAGACATTATTGGACGATACCCTCACATAAAAGGGGCATTACTGTACGTTGACAGCAACACGCATTGTCGGAGTTATTGATGAAGGCGGGAACGCACAAGCATCTGAAATTGCAAAGGCTGTTACTCTCCTTGATGCAATTTACATGGTGGCTAGAGCATGGAACTGTGTAAAACCTGCCACGATAATGAACTGTTTCCAGAAAGCATTCAAAATTGTATGCGACACTGACATTCCATCAGACCAATCGTCTTTGGAGGACGTAGTGACGCCGGAATTCATGTCGGCAGTCGACTTTGCTGAATTTGTTGACATGGATGCTACCCTCCCAACCAACGGTGAACTAACAACCGAAGAGATCTGTTCATTAATTAAAAGGCTGCACATAGACGAGCCGGATTCAGAATCTGACAGCCAAGATACCCAGCTTGTTGCTCCAACTAACTGTGAGGCAGTGGCACATCTGCATTCGCTCATGGCATGGTGCCAATACCACGGTAAGATTGATGAGTGGAACATGCTACAAAATGTTGAAAATGCAGTCGCTACCAAGATGTGCTTTGATTCCAAGCAGAGCCAAATGATTTTTTTTTTTTTTTTTTAAACTGACGTCCAATTTTTAGTTGCAGTACTTTCAAATAAAGTGTACATGTGCTGTCTGTCTATAACATTAAATTATTTCAGATCAAATACTGAGTACAGCGTTGTGTTTGGGGAAGTCGAAATCTAAAGATGTGCTGTCTTTGATGCTTAACTTAGTTACTTTGGGTAATGGGGACGGCCGCTTAAAAGGGACGAATGAATAGCAACGGAGCCATCCCTATTAAGCAGCTTCATCTGTATAAACAAAATAAATACTGTAGGCAATTTTAAAATGGCACTTTTCAGCGGAGATGGCATAAACAGGTGTAAGATCACTCCCCAAAAGTCTGGGAGAACAGATGGGTCTTCAGACTTCGAGGCCTTCTCAGAGGATCCTCGAGAGAGTGTTCCACAGAACCGGGCCAGCTACCTCGATGGCCTGGTCTCCTGAGGTTTTCAACTTGGCCCTCAGTACCACCAAGAGGCCCACCTCACTGGAGCAGAGGGGACACAAGGGCAAATGAGAGTGCAAGAGATACAACAGGTAGCCAGGACCCAATCCATTCATGCAGCACTAGAAGACAGACATGTCCTCGAAAGGCCAGTTGACCTCGGCACTGCAGTATACCCCCACTGACGAAGTACAGAGCGTTACTGTAATAGAGCCATAATGCAACAAAAACGCATGTACTAGCTTCGCCAGGTCCCTGGGGGAGGGAATAATTGATGAAATCCAGGTGATATTCTTCAGGTGGTAAAAGTCATTCTGAACTACTACTGACACCCAAGCCTCAAGTGTCAGCCCCTTTTCCAGAATGACTTCCAGATTTCTCACCTTTGTGGCAGCCACAAACAGAGATGAGCCGGGCTGAAGCCCCATCTCCCTCTCAGTAGCAACCACTCTCCGGCCTATGACCTGGCTCGACAACCAATACCTCAGTCTTGTATGGATGGAGTCTCAACCAGCTTAATGACATCCAGTCCTGGATCTTGGCCAAGCATTTATTAAGCACTTCCACCACACCCTGCATTCCGGGTGCAAATGACAAATACAGCTGGTATCTGCATAGCATTGAGACCCCACTCTGTACTGTCCAATTATCCCTGCCAGGGGCAGCACATACAACTGCAAACACGGGCGAGAGGACAGAACCCTGGGGAACACCAAGAGTGAGGTGAAATTTCCCCAACATCAACCTGTGTCCTGTCTTTGAGGTAGGACTCAAACCAGAAGATGACCTTTCTGGCAATTCCTATGCATTCCTTCAGCTTACCCAACAAAAGCCCATAGTCCACCATGTGAAATGCTGAGAGATCTATCAAGGAGAACCAGAATTGACCATTCACCTCTATCCCTCGCCCAGAGGTTGTCACTGTGCACCATGACCAGTATTGTCTCAGTGCTATGCTTGGACCTAAAGCCCGACTTGAGAGGCTCATAGATCAATCTGCAGTACAGCCACCATCTCAGTAAACTTGCCCAAAAAGTAATTCAGTAATTCGCCAGGATATCTGGGTCCAAAGATGACTTTTCCACAACAACTCTCACCAATGTATCTGACAGGGGACACCAGATAATCCAGGTGAACTATGGTCCCAGATACCAAATGCAGCCCACCAGTAGCTTTGTCGGGCCTAGGTCCAGTTCATAGAATGTTGATCGCAGTTCCAAGATCACCCCACTCACCTCAGTCATCATTGGTCTAAACTCCCACCCCAGGACACCCGAGAGAGTCAGTGGTGTGATGGCTCAATACTGCTGGGTTGCCACAGCCCACTCAGGGAGATCCCAGCCTGAATATCAGAAGAATCCAGCAAACTCCTCACATTTCATGGGTGAAAACACTCTCCCAGACTCCAGACAGGCCGGATGAAGAAGCTGGTCTACCGTTCTAAAGAAATTAGCTGGTCAGTTTCTCCCAGCAGTAATCTCCCTAGAAAAAAAACCCTCTTTCTTCTGGTCTATTGCCCTCTGGTATTCTCCATAGCAAGTACTGAAAGCCAGTCTGTCCTCCTGGGACCTGGATCTCCAACAATGCTCCAACCTCCATCTCCTTGCCCTCTTCTCCCTAAACCCACAGTCATGCCATAGCAATCTATGGTGTGAGACAGGGGGATGTACACAAGTAGGTGCCACCTGGCCAAAAGCTGCTGTAACATCCCTGCTATAGGCTACTAAAGCCTCCTCTGACCCTGTAGCACATGCGAAACTAGACATCTCTGGTACGATGGAGGCATGTAGCCCTTCTGACCAAAGCCCTTTCAAAGGATGATACCAGACCATCTCCACTAAGAGTGGACTACAAGGAGGGGCCCTGAAAGAGTAATTGATAGCCTAGTGATCTGACCAGTTGACCAGATCAATTCAGATGCCCTCAAACTTGAGCCCCAAAGAAAATACTAACTCCAAGGCATGACCGTGTTGGTGGGTCACTGAAATAATCACATGTGCAAGGACCAGGGACTCCACATCACCTGGAGGATATCTTGTCCAAAGTGCAAGAGTTCCTGACCCATGCATTGAAATCACCCATGATTAACCATCTGGGCAACTCAAGA
This sequence comes from Neoceratodus forsteri, assembly GCA_016271365.2. Taxonomy (NCBI): domain Eukaryota; kingdom Metazoa; phylum Chordata; order Ceratodontiformes; family Ceratodontidae; genus Neoceratodus; species Neoceratodus forsteri. The sequence continues at coordinate 96,010,938 of JADMNL010000029.1, read as the reverse complement.
CACCTCGTCAGGGATGAAATCCATGACTTCTTGGACGGAAATCCCCCTCATGCCCCAGAGGCTGGTACATAAGAAGGATCCTATAACCTGCACCTGGACTCCCCCCACACTGTAATAAAGAGGTATCCCCACTGGGTAGACTATCAGTTTCACTTCAGATCTAAAACTGATGGCTACTCCCCCACCCCATGATCCTTCCTCAGGCAGTGAACAGTAAACCATGGAGAATCCCACTGGAAGGACGGCTTCCAGCACAGGGCCTGCATCACCACCAAGCCAGCTCTCCACAGTACAAGCCAATTCGACTGAGGAATCAGAAATAAAGTCCACTATAACAGAGGTCTTGTGTGATCTGGCATTGCATAGCACTGCCCAAAGAGGATGAGTAGAGGTGGCAGGACTCTCAGCTTCCTGCCCACTTGGTCCAGTGGGAACACTGGTTATTGGAACTGAACACTGGGTACAGGAATTGAACACGTCTGGGCTCTCCCCAAATCTCACTTCACCCCAGGGCATCTCTTGGTCCTCACTACTGTAACAGCCACCTCCCATCAGCTCTCCACGACCACAACATCTGGCTTCCATGCCTCCTACCAATCCCCACCTCCCTGCACCTGCAATACACAGCATACCTACTCCCATTCATACCCTACCTCAACCATTCGAAAACCAGTTCCTAAAACAATTTGTGTTGAAGGTCCTCCAGTCCTTAGTACAGCAATTTACAAATTATCTGCTGCAGTTCAAACTGATACAGTTCCAATATGTAGGGACTCTCAGATGTGGGTCACCAGAGGCGACCCTATGGCACAGCAGATGCGCAGTATTGCGCTTACATGCAAATGGAAAAGAGCCCAGGGAGCCAGGAACAGCACTGGCCAGGGTTGGGGAATGCTCCCCAAAGGAGCATGAAAGAGTTCGGGAAGGACAGTATCTGGACTGCGGTGCTGCAGCAGCCCACAATGGAGAGCCAGGGAGCTTACTCTTGCTGTGAGTGGCATCAGCCCAGCTGCAACAGAGGCCAGTAGGGCAACATCTGATGTCACAGGAGGTTTGAAGGGACTGAGAAAGGGACCAACAAAGACACACACACACACACACACACACACACACACACACACACACACACACAGTATGTGCTTTGAGCAGACTGAATGACTGCCACCAGCTCCTAGAGTGCCACACTGTTGAGAGGCTGGAATCCGGTGGGGGCCCCCAACAAAAGGAGGAGAGGACGAGGGTCAAAGTGAGTTACAAAAAAAACCCTTATGTAGCATGTGTGGGGGGGGTTGGGGGGAAAAGAGGATACACAGAGTAACAGAACAAATCAGCAGCTGCAGCGTGCTAGAACAAAGTTCCATGCCCCTCCTACCAAACATCCAATGGCCCAGTACAGACCTCCCTACCCTTGGATCTGGAGCTCTTGGGAGGAACCCAACTTCCGGGTGAGGGCTGCCATGTGCACAAAGGGACCAGCCACTGAGACAATTGGTTGCAAGCCAAAAGAGCTTAACAACAACATGCTCATAAAGGACATCAAGTGATGTCCTTCCACCTGACATGTCACCTGTAGCTCCCCAACTGGCCATCACATTGCGCAGCACCCTGCCCACCCTTCCCAGAGAAGCACAGTGTCTGCTGGAATGTCAATCCTCTCCCGCTCTCCCCCTCTTCCCCTGGCAACCAATGTTTACTCCCAAACTCGGGTTGAGAGCATCACAAGCAGTAGCCTACCTCTGCTCACAGGTGGGCCCTTGCTGGCAGGATTTAAAGAACCAGTTTTCATGTGACAAATAAAATACCTTTCCATTACACTTCAGACATCTGCCCCACCCCTTTTAGTCCACATTAACATTTTCTTCTAGATCTGAAATAACTGAAGTTATACTCCATTAACAGTGACTGCCAAGGGTATGTAGTATGGGGCTGTCCATGTAATATTTTCCCTGCCAGCCAAAGTCTCCATTTTACAATTTTTTTTTTTATAAATACTTTACATTAATATGGCAAAATGTGAAAGTGAAAGCAGCTCAGCAGTACCCAAGGATTCTGGGAAAACTCCACACTGCTGCACTGAACACAGTTGGGAGCAGCTATGAGTTAGTAACAGCGGGCTCTACATCACTAAAGGAGGAGTTTTCCCATAATTCGCAGGTGCTGCTCGACATGCTCTTCAGGGAGTTTCCTCCTTTTCTGCACTTGCCGAGATGCTGCGAAGGAACAATACAAAGTAAAGACTTCGCAAAACAAAAATATGGAAAGCGGCAGTATAAGACATCAGCTGTTTGTGCAAGTGATAGAACAGCTCTGTCTTACTTTCCCTTGGAAGTCGTCTTTAAAATGGTGACCTCCAGGTTCATCTGTACCCTCGGCAGTCCGTGAACACTCATTGTGTAACTTCGCTCCTCTTCAACTATGGGTGAGGGAAAAAAATCCACCATGTGGAATGGAGGTCAGTTGGCCACTAGCTTTCAAAATCTGGAAGCCAAATGCATTCCGTAGTGCCCATCATTTTAAACAAGGGGAAGTACTCTCCAAGCAGCTCTCTGCTCCTTATTCATGGGTTTTTGTATTTAGCCATGATTCTTTCAAGTCCACTAGAATTGAATTCTTCTTGAGAATGCAAATTTTACCTCTTAAACCACCTCCATTTTATAACTTCCGTAGATAAAATAGATAAACAGATAAAATAGTGGTCAGAAGCAATTGCCCTGTCTGACATGGCGACCTAATGACCTGGAAAAATCCCACCCAGCTTGTAACTTGGATGAATGAACATTCAAGAGACTGGCTCCCTAACCTTTTGGGACAGTGGTGGCACAGAAGCTCAAATATGGCATAATTAAACGGGCCACCATATAAATGGTTTTGTAAACACACAATGGTAGGCACCAATATCTCGGCATTGAACATGTAAGCAATAATCCCAGCAGGGTATGAAGCGTACGTGCACACACCAAAGTGTCTTGGCCCACTTAGAAACTGGGCTTTTGCAGTAACAATTTGGGGGAGGAGGAAAGAAAAAGTACCCAAAAACATTTAAAAGTTCTTTTTTTTTTTTTATATATAAATATAAAAGAACCATGAACCTGCTGTTTTTACAATCAAAGTCTGAGAAAGTGTTAAAAACATATATAGTGATTTGCCTGTCACTCTAGGAAAATGCCCACACAGTCAAGAACTGGTACATTTAAGTTTGTGGACCCAACACTAGTGCAACTAAAGCCACCTTTGGACCTTACCTGTACGATGTCCAGCACCATCCCAGCAGCCACAGTCCCAAACCCAGCCAGCAGGAATGGGAACAGAACTTGCAGCCCAATGGAGAAAGAGGTCTCTTTTAAAGGGGACGAGCCCCGGCTCTGGACTGTACTAGTGTCATCACTGTCGTTACTTTGGCTGCCATTCTCCAGAAGGGCGTCCTCCTCTCGCACCCCT
>JADMNL010000029.1:95777500-95982500 GCA_016271365.2 Neoceratodus forsteri | reverse complement strand
GGGGGACAGACGTGCTCTCCCCAAGTCTCCCTCCATCTCTCCCTCCCTCCCTCAATCTATCCAGATATACTATATTATTTTCGATTTAATAAGTAAGCAAGCAACAAGGCTTCCTTAATGAACTACATTACTGTATGCTACAAATCAACAGAGTAACATTTACTTTTGTTTTCCTGAGAATTCAAAAGATGGTACTGGTCCTCCCAGACATGTACCGTGGCTGGTGTAGAGTCAGTGGGAAGGGCCAGCAGCACCAGGTCTTCTTTTGATCCTCAGAAAATCATGAGAAAAATCAATTTATCCTAGATCTTCCTCGAGGACATCAGGTTACACCTTTGGAACTTATACCACATCAGTACTAGGACCACACGGAAGCTTCTGCAAGCAATCATCCAAGGGGCCACCTTCAGTGATGTCATGCAACCAGCATCCATATAAGGTGTGGGCGGCTCCCTCTCTCCTCGGTTCTTTTCCCACCGATTATGCTCACTGGACCTGCCAATCGAAAACAAAAATGTTTGAAAGACACCTTTTTTCTCCAACTAAAAATCACTATTTTTCGTGATGATCGGCCCCCTGTATGTCGATGAAAACCACCAAGCTCCAACTACTACGACTGCAGGGAGAGAAAATTTAGAAGGATGACTAGCAGGAGGGGAGGTCTGCTGCCTATGACTCACTACGAAGGCCTGCAAGATCTGCTGGGGGATTCAATTTAGCTAACAGGTGATGCGGACAGGGAACCCTGGAGATCTTTCTCAAGAAAATGGAAGGACTGCCGGTGATGTCATGAGCGAGTAAACAGCTCAAACGCGAGGCTCCCCTGCGGTCTTGTAAAAACGAGATATTTAATATAGACTAATCCTTCTAAAACAATGTCAAGTATCCCATACTGTTTTCCACAATGCCTGAGAAGCGAGGGGCAGACAAAGCAGCGCTCAACAATCAACCCGATGGTGAAAGATTAAGGATCAAGGAATTGGACAGCGAGGACTCGCAGGTCTCGTCCACCTCCCGCCATAGTACATCACAGGCCGACCGCATCCCTCATGAAATACTACAGAGGCTAATGACAAATGCTATCAGAAATCCGTGAATTTCGAAAAGAAATGCGATTTACTGTAGCAGCATTAAGAACGGACCTCAACAAATTGGAAAAGAGGTAGGAAGGAGCGGAGGAACAACTCACAGCAACTGACAAACGAATGGACGGCGCGGAAAGGGCCATTGCTCAACTGCATACCCATATTCAGGCCTTGCAGGAACGAGCCTAAGACGCTGAATGTAGAAACCGGCGTAACAATATTCGGCTGTCGGGGTTGCCAGAGGGGGTCGAGAGCGCCGATTTTATTAAATATATTCAAGATTTGCCAAGGGAAATCCTTCCCCTGCCTGCCAACCTTACCCTAGAAATGGAGCGAGTTCACCGCACATTGGGACCCAGACCCCCAGCGGGAGCACATCCTCGGACAATTCTCCTTAAGTTTCTTAGACGCCAGGAAAAAGAATCAGTTCTACGCACTGCATGGAAACAAGGCAAAGTAATCTGTAAGTCTCACCGGCTCTACTTTGAAAACGACTTCGCACCAGAGGTTATGGCACACCAGGGGCAGTACTTCCCAGTGATGAAGGCCCTCAAAAATGCAGGAATCAGGTTTCCGTCCCTGTACCCAACGAAGCTGGTTGTTTATTTTGCTGAGGGGCCTACTAATTTTGAATTGGCAGCTGCAGCAGTGCGAGAGTTAAAATCCAGGAAAATCGAGGTCCAGCAACAACGCACCGCTGATACCGTCCAGATTGCTGCAAAACTGGCACAGAAAGCTTGGTCGGCTGGACAGCGGGAAAACAGGCGTAGCCAGGGCGCGGAAGCCCTGCAGAACATTATTAGCTCCCTGAAAACAGACTCTCAGAGGCATCTGGGACCCGGACTGAGTGCAACGGACACTGAAACTTGAACTGGCGATCTGCAAGTATAATCTGAGGATCTAATTGACCTTCCTGGGTTCCTCTCAGGACTTGGTTTTTGTTTTGTGGGAATTGTTATGGGGCTGATTTAAAGTTTGTAGTAATAATGCACGTAGGAAGGAATTAAAAGTCTAAACTGGGGGAGCTGGGGAAGGGAGTGGGTGTTCTGGAGGAGCAGGAATATAGAAGCCAGTCCTCCAGGTTGGATGCTGCTCTGCTGGGAGCTTTCATAGTACAGCTGAATGGGTGGTGCCCCTCAAGTCGCAATCCGCGCGATGGCTTGAAAACTGCTTTGGGCCCTTTCTCCGCTGCTATTGGGACTGCTGGTAGTTGGATCTCGCAGGCAGAGGGGATCGGGGGACTGGCTTGCTGGCGGCCAACGCAGTTTATGGGCCAAGGTTTTTTTTTTTTCTTCTTCAGAAGTGACTGCAGTGGAGATCAATCTCCATGCCCAGATATTTAACTTGCCAGGGAGTAGACTCTGGGTATTGGACCGGGGAGTCCGGAGGGATCTTTGAGGGAGGGGGAACGGCACGGCGGTACCAATAATTTCATCCACCTTCTGCCCTGCAATCCCTAAAGAAGTCACTTTCGTGTGTTAACTCCTAGAAGCTGAAGGTGTGCTTTGGGAATTGAGCAATCGGTGGGAAGGGGGAGGGAGATCTGGAGAAGATTCCCTGTTTCTGTTCTGTCGGACGGCCGAGGGGGCATTGACTGACTGCTAGTTGTCACCTCTCGCCCTGGGAGCGGGCCCCGATGAGGTGGTGGCGGCTCTCCTCCTCATAGCGGATTTTGCCTTCAGGAAATTAGAAGGGGAAACGGGGGAAATCGGCTAGCAAGAGTAGTTGGGATGGGGGGATGTTGAAATCCAGAGAAAGCTCTGCCCTATGGGAACCTTGGAAGCTGCCCTAATATTGGTTGAGAGCTGGAGCTTATTATGGCGCGGGGAGGGTGAGGCTGCGTACTTTAAGCAGTTTGCAACTGCCATGAGCTCCGAAGCGCCTCCGAAATGCAGTGGGCTCTCTTTCCCCCCCTGTGCATTCATCACATATGACAATTTATCTTCCTTACTTCTGACCCTCGGAAGGACAGAGCTTTCACACTAGGCTGACGGAGATATTGATAAGGCCCCCCCCAGATGTTAATCTGAGATAGAGGGGGGGATGACTTGGCTTTATACTTACCCCATCGCTACTTAGAGGAGACTGGCGTGGGGTGAGTAGCAGGGAACCCCACATACTATTCAAAAAATTTTAAAGGGGTTTGAACGTTAGGATGCTAGCGGTGTGGTAGTCTCTACCGGTCCACTGCCTTGGCAGATGTCTTACACAAGCTTCTGTGGCACAAAGGAAATGAACCCTGAATTGGCCGGCCTGAAGAGGCTCTTATTCACCCCAACAAGATGTCTCCAGCTGCTAGATCCGGATGCTATTGGTTGGAAGTATGGCGTGAGGGTGCAAGGAATCAGAAATGGAGCATGGCAACTGGTGGCTGCGGGGAAGGGTCTTGGAAAGTCAGCTCGAACTGATTGCTTTTTAATGTACCCAGCGAGACACACTAAGGAAACTGATGGACCTATGACTGAGATTGTTCAAGGAGCAATTGGCAGAATAAAATACAAATTGGGGGAAAGGTGTGTGGAGGGGTGGTTTTTTTTTCCTCCTCCCTCGTCTCTCTCTCTCTCTCTCCTCTCTCTCTCCCCTACATTGAATGGACATGTGTGGAGAACAGAGAGATGATGGAGATACAGGCCTGGGTCGCCCGGAGGGTTGACCGAGACTGCGAACTTCACCCAGATGAAGGCCTGCCTGTACTGTTTAAACAGACCCACTGAAGCTCAGGATACCCCGAGCTCTCCGGATTGGACTCGAACCACATAGGCACACTCAATCTTGGGAGTGTTCTAGGTCCGATTTGGATGTCTTCACGCTTAACATGTATATGCAATCCAGCCCTAATGCCTTGCACTAAATGGTAGAAGCTGCGGAACATATCTCCAGCGGTATGGTGGTGCCCCTTTGGGCGGCCCCCCTGCCCCCTCCCCTTGCAGCAGCAGACACTACCAAGAGGCCAATAAAAATCTGCCCATGACACTAGCGGGCCTCGACTTACAGCTATAGAGTGTGCACCCCTCTATGTGAGTGACCGCAGGGGAAGTAACTCTACGCGGCTCTAGTCACCAATTTCCACTATACCTTTTCCTTTGGGTACCTTGATGCCTATGGTCCTTTAAGTAAAGGACCACATAGATAGGACCCTTAAGTCCTATCAAAGATCAGGGCTTGCCCAGATCTGTGAAAGTACCAACTGTTTTCACAATGGCCATGTTGGCCGATTGTTTCCTTACTAGTTGTAAGCAATGTTTAGATGTGAATTGTTATGTTGCTGTTGTCTATGTTTTTGTGAATAGGTCATCGAACTCTGTCTGGTCCTCTCAGCAAAGTATAAGAATTCTCTGTGTACCCCATTGGGGGGGCCGGGGACCCAGTACACCAGCGACTCACCCACTTGTCATGATGCACTCCCCAAAACTAAAACCATTCTCTCTAAACATAAATGGCTTGGCCTCACCTATTAAAAGGTCAAAGACACTGGCTTACCTCCACAGAAGTAAAGCAGACATTGTCTATCTCCAGGAAACCCATACGAACTCAGTGGAGCATGCTAAGCTAGCTAAATTGGAGTAAAGGACAGGCATTCTACGCATCCTATAAGGGTGGAAGAAACAGAGGGGTAGCCATAATTATTTCACCACATATACCATATCACCCAGAGCTAACCTGGTCAGATCCGGAGGGGCGAATGATCCTAACTCAGAGAAGGCTTAATAATGAAGAATTCACTTTGGTTAATATGTACCTCCCTCCTAGTATCACGGTTTCACAATTAAGACCCTTACTAGACAAGGTAGTGAAGCTTACTAAACGCACCCTGATGATGGCCGGAGACTTTAATTTGACAACTGACCCGAACCTGGACTCTTCTAGGGCTAAACCGCAAAAACTAACAACAACTCAAAATTTTTTTTTTTTTTTTTTTAATAACTTCATCTCGGAGATCGGATGGTGTGATATTTGACGGAAATTCCATCCACGGTTGAGAAACTATTCCTATTACTCCCTAGTGCATAATACATACTCACATATAGATTATGCCTATACACAAATTGAGAAGCTGCACAATGTAAGCAATGTGCAATTGGGAGATATTTCCATCTCGGATCATGCCCCCGTGATTACATATTGGGAACTGGGCCTTCAGCCCAGGGCCACTCAATGGAGGCTAAACCCGTTCTATCTGTGATCTAAAGAATTTCAGGAATTCATTTCGGATAAGATAACTGAGATTATGGCTGACAGTCCAGCCTCACACTCTTCCTCCTCGGTCCACTGGGACACAGTTAAAAACAGTCCTAAAAGGACACAATTAAATATGCAGCACGTAAAAAGCGACAGCGCGACGAATATAAGTCCCATCTTGAAGACACACTTCATTTCCTACAGCAGGCCCACCAACAAGGCGATGAATCTCTCCTCTCTCAGATACAACAGACTAAACAAGCATTAGATAAACTCGCACTACAAACAAACTGAAATAGCACTAGCATTTCTGAAACAGAAATTTAATAAGTAGGGTCATGAAAGACCATTTAATGCTTGCATATCAAGTCGTAGAAAGAAAGGTGCAAACAATAGCCACCATCCAGCACCCGTACAAGGCCAACCTCTCTTCAAGACTCATGACATTACTAGAGCTTTTCTGACATATTATAGAAACTTATATACCCCTGAATCCAATCCCTCTCCAGACAAACTAACCTCATATCTTGAGAAGCTCACATTACCATCTCTCACAGCTGAAAATAGGGAATCCCTCATTAGACCTATAACAGCTGAAATTGCCCATTCCATAACCAATTCCAAATCTCAGAAAGCTCCAGGGCCCGATGGACATGGAGCTGAATTTTACAAACTGACAAAAGCTCAAGTCCTTCCTATTCTTCTCAATGTCTTTAACTCTCTATTAGAGGGCAGCCTACCCCCGGACTCTTGGTCCTATGCAACTATATCTGTGATTCCCAAGCCAGGGAAGAACCCTCAGGAATGTACTTCATATAGACCGATCTCTGTCCTAAACCAAGATTACAAATTGTTCATGACTATATTAGCCCAAGCGTATTGACCAAATCCTACCTGCACTAATTCATAAAGATCAAACAGGTTTTGTCAGGACTCGTACCATCACTGGACAATATCAGATGCACTCTCCACCTTGTAAACCATATGGAACAAAAGGATACACCGGCAGTATTAATTAGTTTAGACGCCGAGAAGGCATTTGATAGGGTGGCTTGGCCCTTTTTGTATTTGGTTCTGGATAAGTTTGGCTTCCCCTGTGCCCTTATTCAAACCTTGCAAAATTTATACTCCGCCCCCCGAGCCTGCATAAGAGTAAATGGACATCACTCAGAATATTTCCAACTTGGGAGGGGCACCCGACAAGGATGCCCACTATCCCCGTTAATATTCGCAGTAGTTATAGAACCCCTAGCACAACAAATCCGAGACGCCCCGCAACTACAAGGGGTCTATTTTGGGGACACAGAACACAGAATGGCCTTATACGCCGACGATATACTACTATATCTCCAAAACCCGGAACTATCTATACCAGAGATACGTCGGATCTTAGACTCCTACGGAATAGTATCAGGCTATAAGCTTAACCTATCTAAAACTGAAATACTTACATTTGATTACACCCCTACTCAAAGGGTAGTAGAAAGTCTCCCCGGCAGGTGGAACCTGACAAAACTAAAATACCTGGGCATTTATATACCCCAGGAGAGGTCAGACTATTATAAATACAACTATTCGCCTTTTTTGGCACAATTAAAGCAAGACCTTAGAGCGTGGTCAGTCTTACCGTTAAGCCTCTCACGGCGCATTGAGCTCCATAGGATGATAACCCACCCCAGAGCACTATACCTCTTTCAAAATGTCCCGTTGTCAGTCCCCTCAAAACCTTTAAAGAAATAAACTACGAAATTTGGAATTTTGTATGGAAGGGACACAGACCCCTCCCAGAGTAAAACTCTGCATGTCTCTCTTAGTGGACCGAGGATGGACTTGCCCTACCGGACTTACGAGCTATCAGCAGGCGGTAACCATGACCAGCGTTATGGCCAGACAGAATAAGAAGACACTCCCACATTGGATGGAGATGGAGAGGGTTCTCCATAACGATGTAAAGTACCTCCGGACACTATCAACAAGCAACTGGAGATCCAGCAACCTAACTACTAACACCTGGCTGGCAGCCCAATTGCGAAATTGGAACTCTTTGAAAAAGTCCCACGGTTTATCACCTTACTTACCTCTAATATCTCCAATTTCAGGCACTCCCAGATTTTCTCCCAAACTCCTTGGACTCTGGTTTCAGCATGTGGGGCGCTCATGGGTTAAGATTTGCCACAAATTATGACACAGGGGAGACTATGGACCTACGCAGAAATCCAGGCCAAATTTCATTTACCTCACAAAGACTTTTATCATTACTTACAACTCCGACATTATGTGGAAGGTTTTCCACTCGCTTTACAAAATCCGGAAACATATCCAGCCTTAATACACTGTCAAATCTTACTTAACAGTTCGGGGAGGCAGGAACACTCGATCTTCCTCTATCATCAGTCCCTGAACAAACAGGGAGAGGCCCTTACTGAAAAAATATGCACGCAGTGGCATAGAGAATCTGGCTATCTGCTCAACCTTGCGGACTGGAGAATAGCTTGTAGTCAGGCTTCCAGGGTTACCAGTTCACATCAATGGAGAGAGTTCGCCTGGAAGGTATTAAATCAGATACTTTAGATCTCCCTCGATCACTAAACACTATACACCGCACAAAGCAGCGGACTGCTGGAGAAATTGCGGACAGCGAGATGCTAACCTGACCCACATAATATGGAATTACCCAGCCCTCTCCAATTACCTACACCAACTTGAAATACAACTGCAGGAGTTCATAGACCCAAAATTACAGCTGACAGTGGAGATGTACATATTCCTCATATTACCTAAGGCCTATCGGGGACCAGATACAAGGTACCTCCTCTCACTACTCCTCACGGTAGCTAAAAAGGCAACCACCAGACACTGGTTGTCAACTGAGATCCCGACCATTCGGGAATGGTGGGATATCACTAAACAAATCTATAACCTGGAAAAAATGACACAACATAAATGACCGTGGGGAACTTTTTACAGTAAGATGGACATGATGGCAGCTATATTATATGTTAAAAGACCCTCCTTTTGTACCTTAGGAGTATTGCCTCAGAGCAACCGGCCGCCTTGAATCTAGGGACTGTACCCCTCTGTTGCGGGCCCTGCGGTGCTGGTCTCCCCCCCCCCCTCTATAAATCGTAACCTTTGGGACATGTTAGTGGGGACATAGGGATTTGTAAAACCCAATATGAAAAGGTAAAAGATGAATGGTAAGCAGTTCGATGTCCTACTGACCAATTCACACGTATGTGTAAGCTATTAGGCCTATTGGAACAGTAGACCTTTCGAGACAAATATGATACCTGTGATTTAGTATACTGGGAATACTCCAGAACTGCTTGTATGTACTGACCAGATGTAAATGTACTGTGTATAATCAAAACTAATGACCTGTATGTAAATAAGTTAAAATATGAATAATAAAAAGAAGATTTAAAAAAAAAAAAAAAGAAAAGAAAATGGAAGACGCTATGGAGAAGCAGGTGTAAGAGAACCACAGTGCTCTGAACCCCAGTCGAAGACCAAGGAGAAAACATCCGTGGGGTGGGGGAGGGGGGAAGAGAAGGGGGAATAAACACAAGAAACACCGAAACACAAGAACATAGCCTCCCTGTTGAAGTCCAGGTCACTGCAGCAGCCAGTAAATCTCACAACTCTTCGCCATCCACCTCAGTGGTGGTGATGACTCTTGCTCCCCTACTGTCACTCAGACACCTAGATCGAGGCATGGCTTTGGCACTATCTGCCTATTACAACTGGCAGATCGCTACTGTCACTAGGCATCTGCCCACCAATGTGCCCCAGCGTAACCCCTAGTACAGCAGTTGTCAACCCTTTGGCAGCTGCCCCCCCCCCAGACACCAAGGTTGGGACCAGGCTCTGGAGCCACCATGCCCATCATGGACGGTAAGACAGTTGTCGAGGGGTTTCATTCCCTGTTGGCACCATCGGTTCCCCACATCTAATATAGGTGTCACAGGCATTTCCAAAGCAGCATCCCATGCCATCGACCAGAAATCAAGGCTGGGGAGAGACTTTGGCACTACCAGACCTACCATGGATGGAAGTCACCATCACTGCAGGTTTTTCACCTACTGTCGACACTACCTGCCTCAACTCAGACTGCAGAAGGAGTAGACACCCAGGCAATTTTTAGGTTTCTTCGCGGAAACTATCAGGCATACCTTGCCAGGCCTGCCATAGCAGCCGAGCATCCCATCGATGAATCTCATTGGTATTAACAACCCATCTACACCACCACACTGCCTACAGTGCCTACCAACCATCCTCTCTCTGCCAGCCATCAAAAGCAATGACGAACCAGCCCCTAATCTTGACCTCAGAATGGAGACAGATTGGGAAGACTAGGAGGAGTATGCAGAAAACAGTCAATTCACACAGCACTAACTCTATCCCATCTTCATATAGTGGGGACTCAGTGGCTCACACACCCAGACCACCACCAGAGGACCCCACATTCTTACTCATGATGCAGGACATGCAGGCTGCCATGGGGTTTAGTTCTGGAGGAGCAATACTCCAATAACTGATCTCTTATGGACTTTTTGGAGCTTCCAGAGACACCCATCAGCGATCACCCCCTCTACTATACCCAGTACTGGAGGACACCACATATGCCACCTGGTATAGGCGCAACAGTACCAGTGGTTCTGGGAAGACTGACAAGATCCAATAAACCTTATGCACACCAGCATGAGAGCAACTCAGTGGTGCTTACAGCTGCCCCACCATAGTTCAAGGGCATCTAGCCACTAAGTTACCTCCCTCCTACCAAGGAATCCAGATAATTAGATGTTTGGGGTAAATGCACCTATGCCTCAGCCTCCCTGGGCCTGTGTATTACCAACTACCAGGCTCACATGGTGAAATACCAAAATACACTATGGAGGAAGGCACTGGCTGCTGCACAGGCATTACCAGCGGGTGCTGCTAAGCAAGACTTGTTATAGTCTCTTGAGGCAGGGGCAAAAGTGGGCAAACATTTACTCCACTCAGCTTTCGATGCCTCAGATGCCTATGCCAGGGCTACGGCCTCTAGCATTTGCTAGAGGTGCTGCTCATGACTCAGGGCTACAGGTTTCACAAGACGTGTGGCAAACATACCTCTCAACCTCTTGTCTCATGAATCAGAGACAAGGCTTAAAAAAATCAGGGACAAAGGCCCCAAATCAGGGACATATCTTAACAACTGCTACTATTCACTCAGAAAGCTTACAGAATAAAGGAATCTGTGTTAAGATGCATTTTCTGAAGAAAAACAAGTCTGTAACTTTAATGTTTGACATTATTTTGTGTTATTGATCCCTACTGTTCTTTCATAAAAACACAAATTTTACGAGGGACAGAGGAAAATTTTGAGGCCAAATCAGGGACGTCCCTGAAAATCAGGGACAGTTGAGAGGTATGGTGGCAAATAGTGCCAAATGCCCCTTTCAGAGGCCCCAAAATTGTTGGCCATCATGTGGAAAAAGCCTTAAAAACCCTCCAGGCTTCGGGAGTGAAAATGGAGGCGGACAGTTCCCTACCACATAACCCAAGCTGCAAGGGTCACGTTCACTTGCTTGCAACCAAGCAAGCAGGCCAAGTCTCTAAACTTGGAAGCAAGAGCAGGGATAGTATCTTGCCCAGCCAGAGTACCCATAATACCCACAGAGGGTGGAGCCAGGGCTATGGCCCCTACAGCTCAACTTAGTCCCTTTTCATTATCAGAATTAGGGGCAGTTGTGGGAATCCTATCTCCTCAGGATAAATTAGGGGAGACTGATCACTTCGGGCAACCAGATACTATTATAGTAGGCTGTGATCTGGAGCCACTGACATTCCTCCAGACATGTCACCTTTTCCATCTATACCAGAGCCACAGGTGCTCGCTGCAACAAGGGCCAGAGACCTGAAGCAATCACGGGGCATAGGGCTTTAGGCCCTAAACCTTCTGCTTTCACTACCACAGGTAGCTTGAACGATATCTGAAGAATCCCCCTTCCCCGTTACAGACAGGGCATTGATAATACCCACAGCAAGATCAGTTGTCTGCCCTTCTGTATCACTTTACAACCCTCACAGATCATGCCTGGGGTTTCTGCTGGCAGGGAACCATTATCATTTCAGTCTCCTGGACCTGTACTATGTAGTCTCAGCACAGGGTAATCAACCACTACTGGGAACAGTTAGCATTAACCTTAGCAGAACTGTCAGTACATCTTCAGTTTGTAGGCAGTTTGGTTCCTACAGACCCCCGAATAAGGAGCTTTCCATTCCTTCCTACTGTGGAGGCCAACAGTGAAACCCAGACTGTGAGCTTAAAGTTTGTGTAGAAGGGCATTACCCTTCTCCTGGTAAGGAAATTTTTATGTCAGCCTTCCCTCCTCACAAGGAGCATTAGTCACAAGCTCACCAGAGGGGTACGACTCTGGCTTTTTTTTTTTTTTTTATCTAATCAAGAGGGATAGGGCACTACGGCCACAGCCATTTTGGCAATTGAGCCCGATGCCTTTGCAATGGGGCAGAAGCCGACCTGATTCTTAAGGCTGTGACCCTGGCACATTGGTAGCCTTCACCTAAGGTGGCTAGTGCCCCAATAGCTGAGAGACTATCCTTCCATCGTACATACATACATACAGGACTTGGCAGCGGATGAATTTCTGGACAACCTTCCACATCCCCCCAACCTGTTGAACAGGCAGGTTCATGAAGATATACCTACGGTACTTTTAAACCCTCCGATTATAGTATCCCTTGTTCAAGGTGCATTTGGCCTCTACTGCAGCCTCTCATGTCTGTGTGATAGTGTGGCTACCCTAATAGGAGGCAACCTATAATTTTTTGGGAGAAGTGCATTACATTTAATTCCTCTCATGTGCGTTCCAGTCTGGGATATGGGTTTGTATTTGTTTTACACAGTTAAGTTGGCTCTTTCTGATCTAGCCGCAAGCTACAGTTTTTACTTCCTCTTTCGGAAGGCATATTTTTTGGGTTACATTACATTTCTTGGGATAAGGTGAGGTCAGAGTTTATATTAAACCAAGCCATTCACCTTTTGGGTTGGACCCGAGAGCAGGCCAATCTAAGGGAAGCACTACTCCATTCTCACTCGGAATGTGTAAACAAAACAAAAATTATTCCACTTGTTTCGTTAATCCATATTAAAACAGGGTGCATCTATGATTAAACAGTGCCCGTCCCAAGGACTGGCAAGTTGTATCACATTTTGTGGTAGAAGTGCGGTAAGGAACATCCTCCTGATGTTACTGCCCATTTCACAGAAGGCACAGCTACATCCCTTGTTTGTTTTGTGGACACTGAGGAAGTGGTACTGCACATATAGTCCACATTTTTACCAAAAAATACAGTCTGGGCAGTATAGCCCGCAAGAGAATGGGTTTTGCCATCATTTTCTCGCAAGGCCCATTGCTGGGGGCCTTTTTCTTGCCATCTGCCCAGGCCGTTTTCTTTTTGTACTGCTTGGGACTTGTTTCAAAGGTGTGACTTGAATGAATGATATCCTCGAAAAAAAACAGAACAGTTACATAAGAACTTAACCGTTAACAGAAGATCTTCAAGAGAATCTCGTTTTCACAGAAAGGGTTGTGGATGCATGAAACGGCAATCCGGAGGAGGCTGTGGAGTCAAAAACAGTGGTGGAATTCAAGCATGTATGGGACGGTCATAAGGCAATCTAGGGGGTTGGGGAAGGAAAAAGTAGGCTGCTGGTTAACTAGGATCTGCAGCTTATCCATTAGGTAGGGAAATGGGCAGACTGGGTGGGCCAAGCCGTCCTTATGTGCCGTCAAATTCTATGTTTCATTCATCAGGTCACGCCATCCCACCCTCCATCCCCTATACAGCCTCTGGCTACAGTTTCTAGGCTCTGCTTTTTTCCATGGCTGCTTCCACAGCACCCCATGTCACCCGATAGCTGGGGTGCTGGCATGACTTCCCAGCTCCCCAGACAGTCCTCCCAGCATATTCTCCGGTGGGGAAACTGAGGAGAGAAGGGGCCACTCAAGCCTCATATGGATGCCAGTCACATGATGTCATCGTGGGCAGCCCCTGGCTTGCAGAAGTTTGTGTGGTCCTAGTGCTGACGCGGCATAAGTTTTAAAGGTGTGACCCAATTAGAGATTCTCTTAAAGATCCATTATGGATTACTGCCGCAGGCGTCATTTCCTCTGGAAGACTTAGTCGACCCTGGGACCTTCCCCCAGCACTACCATGGTCTTACCCGGCAGGTATTTAAAAAGAGGGCAGTCCCAGCTACTCCCCAGTTCTTTTCCATCCTGGCGAATGGATGTGAACCATATCATAGGCCTCCGATGGGAACGGAGGAGGGAAATCAAGGCAGCAGGTCGTGGAGTAAGGAACCCTTCTGAAGCAGCAGCAAGGAGGAAGGTGGGCGGGCTGCATGACCTGCTACAAGAGATAGACTGTTACACGATCTTAGAGAGTAAGTTCTTACACAACCATACTATCTTCTTCAAGGCAATCACTTGCAGCAGGTCAAAACACATGGGACGATTCCAAAAGCAGCTATACCCAGCGGGAGGAGGAAGCAAATTAGGATTTAGGACAGGAGGCCTTGTAGGACAGCCTGTCCAAAAACAGTCCACTTAGAAGCCATGTTTAGACTGTAATGCTTGAAGGTTA
The DNA here is from genome assembly GCA_016271365.2 of Neoceratodus forsteri. Lineage (NCBI taxonomy): Eukaryota > Metazoa > Chordata > Ceratodontiformes > Ceratodontidae > Neoceratodus > Neoceratodus forsteri. Next base: position 95,968,584 of record JADMNL010000029.1, on the reverse strand, counting down.
TGTACAGTAGACCACATGGCTTCAAATATCCAAGGCAGAAACGCCCCGGAAACATGCCATGGAGGCAGCCATGCCTCTGGTAGAATAGGGTTTCACAACTCCCGAGAGAGATTTCTCGTATTTTGCATAGATAAATATAATGCAGTTGGCCAATCATGTGGACAAGCATGGTTCTGAAAACACGAATGCCCTGGTTTCCGGGGCGAAACAAACAGTTGCTTTGTTTATCACAACTAAGGTGCGGAGAAGGTAAATGCTCAATGTTCTATGCATATTGAGAGTGTGAAGCAGGGCTTCACCTGGATTTGTAGGCTCCTCAAAGTACACTCGTAATTGAATGGTCAGATGTAAAGTAAATTCAGAAACCACCTTTGCCAAAACTGACTGGTTAATGCGTAAAGACACCCGGTCTGATTTAAAGTAAATTCAGAATAGAGGTGTAGCCAGAAAATTTCATTTTGTACAGAGTCTCCAACTGCTGCCCCCCCTTACAAATATGTACACATACTCTTGAAACGCTGCCCCATTACAAACAAATTAGATGACTCCTTTAATCTCTAGGAGGTTATTCACATATCTGTCTCCTAAACACAAGTTTAAACAGAGACACTACTCAATGACCTACACTAACTCAAACACTACAGATTGGTACAATAATGTTAAGTTATATGGTATAGTACAGGCACTAAACAAAACTGTACACAAATGTATACAGTGAATATGCCTGCCTACACCCTTGATTCAGAAACAACCTTTGCCAAAAACAATGGGTTCATGCGCAAAACACACCCAGTTGTTATGAAACTGCAAGTAAGGAGGTTTGCACATTACTGCGTGCAACTCTGAGACATGTCTGCCAGACATAATGGCAACTAAAACAGTTTTCCAAGAAAGATAACTGAGGTCGCTGGATTCAATGGGCTCAAAGTCAATTTTTCAAGCACAAAATTCAAATCCCACAGGGACCGTATCCTGGATAGGGGGATGCAGAGGCAGAATACCTTTCAAAAAAAAAAAGGTTAGAATCAAAAGTAACTGTGACAAAGTGATGTTGTCCACAGGTAAATGAAATGTGGCAATGGCCGAAAGGTGGACTTTCAGAGGAATATTTCAGTCCACCCTCCAACAAGGAGAGCAAATAATCTTAGACGCGTGGCGGGGAACACTCAAAGGATCCAAGTCCAGTGTAGGTGCCCAAATAGAAAAGAGTTTCCACTTCATGGAATAGGAAGACAGAGTAGATTGTTTCCTAGCAGCCAAGAGAACTTCCACCACCTTTGGGGACACCCAGAAGCACGAGAGGACTACATCCTCAAGAGCCAGGTGTGCAAGTGAAGGGAGCAAAGGTCCGGGTGTAGCAGGGAGCCTTGTGCCTGTGACGGGAAAGCCCAGCAATTTGGCAAAGGTATGGGATCCAGTTCTGAGAGTTGTAGAAGTAGAAGGAACAAACTGTCTTGGCCAGAGTGACATGAGAATCTGACACACCGTCCTGGACCAGTTTGAGTAGTACTCTGAACTAGCAGAAAGGGCGGGAAGGCTACAGAAATCTTCCCGTCTAGGAAAGGTAATGCTTCCTGCCACACAGTTCCAGGACCTCGCACAAGAGCAGTAAAGTGGCAGTTTTGAGTTTTGCAGAGAGGCAAATGGGTCCAACTCCAGTTGGCCCCACAGGTGAAGACGTCATTTAGAACATCAGATAGGATTTCCCCACTCATGGGCCTGGGCAGTTGATCTGCTCAGGGTGTTGGACACCCCTGGGATGTGCACTGCCAGAAGATTAACATTTCGCTGGATCGCCCAATACCACACCTTCATCGTTTCTCTCCAGATGGTAGGAATAGATGCTGCCTTGTTTGTTAGGTAGTGAACCACCGCCAGCCTGGTGGTGCCAAAGGTTAAGGCACTGGATGCCACACCTCGCACTACACCGGCGACCCGGATACGGGAACGAGCCTGGGCCATCAGGGTGGGGGTATCAGCTGGGGAGGGAGTGGATTGAACTTCTGTGGACTCTTCTCTCCCTAGGGTGGGTTCCGGGCTTGTACCATGCTGCAGCAGCTCCTGAAGGAGATCAGGGGTTCCACAGTCATGGTGCACCTAGAGGGAGGAGTACAGCGGATGTTGGCACGTTGTGCACAGATGTCACTGCACGTCCATACTCCAAAGGGAAGAAAAACACAGCAGAAAATGGCAGTCGGTCATGGCGGCTTGATGCCCATGCTTCTGCATACCCTCAGACCAGTGTGGAATCACGTCTGGGTATTGGATCTAGGCCTGGTGGCCGGGATTGGGGGACCCCATTGCAGGTACTGTGTGCGCTAGCCCTGTAAGAGTGAGCTGCCAGGGGAAATCGCATGGAGTGCAAAGGACGATGGCCAGACGATGACAGACCGAGCTGCAGGGGAGAAACAAACAAACAAACAAACAGTAGTGAACCACTGTAGAACTATCCAATTGCACTTGAAGGCAACCTGAGAAGAGGAGAGTCTCAAACACCTGTAAGGCATTGAGAACTGCCCTCAGCTCCAAGACATTGATGTGGAGACGGGCCTCCACTGGTGTCCAAGATCCTTAGGACCTGATGTGCAGGGGATGAGCACCCCACCCCATCAAGGATGCATCTGTAGTCAGAATGAGACTCTGGACAGGAGAACAGAATGGCATGCCTCACATCAAGTTGTGTCTGGACTTCTACCACTCTAGAACTCTAAAAGCCGGGGAAGAAATCAGGACCGGGGCATCGCAATCATCCTCCTTCTGGTCCCACTGGACTCTGAGGGACCACTGAAGGACCTTCATTTAACCTGGCATTGGGGACCGGTATCGTGGCCGCCAAATGTCGCAGGAGGCGAAGGCAGTCTCATGCAGAGACTAATCTGCTAGACTCTAATCTGTGTGACAAAGCAATCAGGATGTCCGTCCGAGCTATGTGCAGATATGCCTTCCCCACAGAGGTGTCTAACACAGCTGTGATATAGTGGAGGTGTTGTGTAGGGTCCATTTTGAATTTCAGATAGTTTACCACTATCCCCACCTGGGCAAACAACTGCAGGGTTTGAGAAAGCATGAGTAATTTATTTATTTGCACATCAGTTTACAACCTTTGAGCCAGAGGCTCATTTCCAAAGGTACCTCGTCACAAAGAAAGAGTAATAGCTGTTGGCTGGAGGACACTCAAGAGCCAGTCGTCCAGGTAAGGAACGACAAGAGGCTGTCCCTGCGGAGGGCTGCTGCAACCACCACCAGGCGTTTTGTAAATGCCCTCAGGGCCAAGGAAAGGCCGAAGGGGAGGGCTCTGAACTGGTAATGGTGATCCTGAAACATGGAAAAAAACAAACAAACAAACAAACAAACAAACAGAGAAACAGTCTGGTCTGGGTGCTTCATGATATGGAGGTATGCATCTTTCATATCCAGAGAGAAGAGCTACTCTCCTGTGTTCAGCAAAGGGAGAAGTGTCGGAAGAGACACCATTCGGAACTTTTGGTAAGTGATGTAGAGGTTGAGACACCTCAGATCCAAAATGGGGTGCAAATACCCCGTCCATTTGGGAAGCAAGAAAAAAGTGGAGTAAAATCCCACACCCTTCTGAGGAAGGGGAATTGGTTTGATGGCTGTTTGAGAGCAAAGCATCCATCTCTGTCCGTTAGACCAATGCTTGGTCTGTGGGGTAGCGAGAGACCATGGGTGGTAAAGGAAGAGGCATCTCCATGAACTCCAGTGTGTGCCCTGTCATAATCAACAGCAGAAGCCACTGGTTAGAGGAGAGAGAGAGAGAGCTCACCACCCTTACAGGTGCAGGGAAAACCTGCTCCCGATGGCCGTGGGTAGGGTCTCTAGGCCCAGGACCGGAGGAAGACGATCTGGTGGAAGGCTGGCCCTGCAGGGAGGCAGCAGGGACGTAATGGGGTTTCTGAGAATCTCTAGGACCTGGCAATTGTAACAGAGGTTCTCTTATTGGCAGGTTGCCTACGATATGTGGGACAGCCCCTGTAGGGGCCCCTGAAGGCCATTTTGGCTTCTGGAAGGTACAGGGTTCATACCGACTGAAGGGTACGACTGGAGTCTTGTAAGTCTTTTGGTATGTCTTGGGTCTGTGGAGCGAACAGCTAAACCCCTTTAAAAAGGAGTATTCAGGATAGACTGCTGTACGTCCTGTGAAAATCCTGACTGAGCCAGGCGTGTCATCCAAGACACAATCCTGCAGAGGACGTACGAGCCATAGTGTCAACAGCATCTTAAGTGGCCCTTAGCAGGTGGCAGCATACAGCTTCCACAGTAGACATTTTACCACCGTGCTTCCTGGACAGAACCCGCTAGGAGGGACTGGACGGTTGCCTGGGAGGCCTTTAGGATTTCCTCCCGATATTTCCGGAGGTGTACCGTGTAATTAAGCATACGTACAGACAAGGTGGCCGAGACAATAACATCCAATTTCTTGGATTCCGTATCCAGGGGCTGAGCACATGTGTGGAGGCCTAGAGGACCCATCATGTGCAGCATTGATCACCACCGAGTCCGCCTGAGGCGGAGACATGAAATAGAATCTCCCCCATCAGCCATATGCAGACAAAGGAATCTTGAAAGGTTGCTTCCATACAGCCAAGATAGCCTCTTCAAAGGCGTCCACCAAAGGGGGATGACCAGAGTGGGGCATTCCGGTACACCCAAGTACTGGGCCAGTTTCTTCCTAGAAGCATCCTGCACAGTACCCTGGAATCTAGACATTTTTTGGAGGTGGATCATGATGTCCGAAAATGCTGGGTCATCTGGTGGAGAACAAGGAAGCTCTGGGGTAGGGTCTCCCAGAATAGGAGGAGTCAGAGGAGGACTGAGGGGAATCCTCCTGGTTATGCAGTCCTCATTCTCCAGGTCAGCCAGATCCCTGTCCTGCAGGAAAAGGTCCTCCATGTCTATGTCCCGAGTGTATACACCCAAGGAGACTGAGCTGAAGGAGGCTGAGAGGGAGTAGAGACCGCAGCAGGCCCCTCTTTTGGGGGGCGCGGGGCCAGAGTCGGGTCCAGGGTAGTATTCTCTGGAGCATGGACATCAATCATGGCCATCTGCCCAGTAGAAGTAGTCGAGGCAGACTGGATAGAATGAATTGGGACCACTGACAGAATAGGAGTAGGCAGTGGAACCAAACATGGAGCAGTCGAGGGTTGTGTGTATATGACCCCAGGATTGTCAACAAGGGTGCCAGCAGTAAGCCCTGTGAGGCAAGGCAGTTAGTAGATGATGGGATAGTCAAAGGGCTTAAAGCCCATGCAGTCGATGACAGAAACAGACAAGGAATAGTTAACAGGATTGTTGACTGGCCTGAAGCTATCATCGGACGATGAGCAGATAGTACTAAAGAGAGAGGCGGCTTAGGAAGCTGCAGAATAATGCCAGAACTTGCTGTCAGAGGAGCAGTCGATGAGGGAAGAGAGGAGCTCACAATAGTAGACGGTGTAGAGGACGATGCAACAGAGACAACCTTCTCAATACTCACTTTTCTGTGAAGTCTTCGTCGACGACAAGGGAGTGGTAGAAACACGCCAAGTTTTTTTTTCATTTTTATTTTTTTTTTATTTAATTTGAGTTTATTACACACACTTTCTTCTGTTCTACATATCTTGTAACATTACATTATGTCTGGTAAAAAGCAGACTAAAAAATGTCAGTTGTACAGTATGGAGATACACCTAATTCTATATGGTAGTAGTACCCAGAAAATAATTCATAAGGCTGTAATACATTTATAAAATGTTTATCTGCTATGGTCATCCAAGTTTCTTCACACTCTATAGCCCGCCATTTCGGAATTTCAAACTCCAAGTAAGATCCCAGAATAGCTATCAGCTTTCCATCCATCCACATCACCCCTCCACCCTCCCACCATCTGCATGAGTATCCCCCACCTCTTCACAGTATCCTGTTCAAGGAGAGAAATCAGGATCTACAGAGGCTTGATAAATTGACCAGATGTATTTGGAAGAAAGTTCTCATCTTCTGAGATTTAAAAGTTTTATATGTAGGGTGGATAGTTTTAGTCTGTCTGTCTGTCTTCCATATCTTGTAGGTATGGGCAAGGATTTTAGAGAATGCTTTAGGGGATAAGGATCGACCCTCAGGGGAAGAAAGTATTTTAGATGCATCGAATAGATTGTGAATTTGAAATGCAAGAGTTTTCCAGGGGATTAGGCAGTCTCCTGCCAACCACATCAATACTGTATGAAAGAAAAAAAAAAAAAAAAAAAACACCGCCTTTGCTTACAAAGTAAAGTCCGGAAGAGCTACCCCTCCCCAAGCTACTGAAAGCTTTAAGATGGACAATTTATTCCTTGGACGACCTTGTCCCCAGATAAAGGTGGAGATTAAATTATCCCAAGATTTGAGATAAAGAGACGATGGGAAGCTAGGGAGATGTTGTACGAGATACAAGAGACGTGGTAGAATGTTCATTTAACTGCTGCTATTCTCTAATGGAAAGATAAAAGTAAGGGGGGGGGGCACCTGGTCAGGTCATATTGACTATTAAGAGTTAAAGGTTCATAATTCACCAGCTCAAGAACCTGATTAAGAGGTATATCGATGACCAGGTATTTTATTTTTGTAGCAAGCCATTTGAAGGGATATGCCAGTCTCAAAGATGCTGGGGGAGTAAAATTATATATCAAGATTTCCGTTTGAGTCATTTAGTTTAAAGCCGGTAAGTCCTTCGAATCTCTAAGATTTTCCAGGTGAAAGGGATAGAGGTTCCAGGAGAGGTCAAGGCTAGAAGGACATACTCAGTGAACAAGCCGATTTTGTATTCCCTCCATCTTTGTGGTTTTTCTTAATGCTTGAGCTAGTGGTTCCATGTAGACCCCATCTCCGCAAGGACATGGACAGGATGGAGGCAGTTCAGAGAAGGGCAACTAAAATGGTGCAGGGTCTGCAAGAGAAGCCATATGCGAGGCTAAAGGAGCTTAATATGTACACCCTGAGAAAAGGAGGATGGGGGGGAACCACATGATAGAAACGTTTAAATACCTCAGTGGAATCAACAAAGTTCTAGTGGGTAGCATCTTTCAGAAAAAGAGGTGCAAGAACAAGGGGACAATCTGAAGATAGAGGGGGGATGGCTCAGAGGCAATGTGAGGAAGTGTTTTTTCCACAGAGAGGGTGGTGGACGCATGGAACAGCCTTCCTGAGGAGGTTGTGGGGTCTAAAACTGTGGGAGAATTCAAGAATGCATGGACAGACATGAGGCAATTTTTGTGGGGGGTAGGAAGAAATAGGCTGTTGGTCAAATAGGATCTGCAGCTTATCCTCTAGGTAGGGAAATGGGCAGACTAGGTGGGCCAAGCAGTCCTCATCTGCTGCCAGTCTATATATCTATATCTATATCTATATATATAAAAAGGGCAAATGAAGATGGAGAAAGGGGACAACCCTGATGTGCATCACGGCCCACTTGGATTGGGGTGGAAAAGCCTCCATTAACCCTAAGGTAAACCCTGGGGATGGTATACAAATTTTGTAAGCAGGTTATGAAATAGGCTGGGAAACGAAAAGTTGCAGGGTGTCCCACAGAAAAGGCCAGGATACCCTGTCGAATGCCTTCTCCGCATCAAGGCTGATAAAGGCTGTGGGGATTTGTCTTGATAACATGCTCTTGTAAAATCAGAATTTTGTGTACATTATCTGATGTGGCCCTACCCTTGATAAATCCTGATTGGTCCAAATTTATAATCAGTGGGAGAAGTTTCTATTCTATTGGCCCATATGGTAGTAAATAGCTTGCAATCAAGATTTAAAATGGAAATGGGGCGGTATGCCGTGGGGTTGGTTGGGTCCTTATCTGGTTTCAGTATTGGAACTAAAGTGGCGCTCCGTGAAGGTGGAGGTGGTGAGTCTCCCTTGGCTATCCCATTGTATAATGAGTGCAGACTTGGAAGGAGGACTGTCGAGAACTTATGGTACCATTCGGATATGAATCCGTCTGGACCCAGACAGCGGCTAGGTTTAAGCTTCTGAATGACTCCCACAATCACCGATTGGGAGATCTGTGTCTCTAGGGCCGTCCTCTGGGACTCATCTAGTTTAGGGAGGTTAAGCTGTGTGAGAAAACATGTTCAGTTTTCTGTAGTTGCCATCATTTCCTCTTAATATAACCTTGTAAAAAAATTCAGAAAAGTCCGGGTTATGTGAGACTCTGTATGACCCATCTGTCCGGTTGACAGATTTCTAATTTTTAATATTGTAGAAGTACATTTTCTAGAACGCAATTTATAGGCCAATTTCTTGGCCCCCTGGGGACCCCCCTCATGTGTGGTATGTTGTAAGAATGTCAATGATGCCTGCTGGATCTTATCCATAATCTTCTGTAAGGCCCTCTTGGTGTCTATTTTGCTAAGACAGTCTTGATCCCTGTCTCTAAAACAACTGACAATTTAATTCCTCTGAAAGTTGCTGATATTTTGCCTCCCTTTTTCCGTTTTTCTTAGTGGCATAAGCGATTATTCCTCCCCCCCCGGATGGTAGCTTTTAGTGCGTCCCATAAAATTGCTTCTGTGGGGGAGGAGTGGGTATTTTCAGTTAAAAATTGGGGAATTCCGTCTGTAATGATGTCTTGAAATTCAGTCTTGTAATAAGGGATTCATTCTCCATAGAGTCTTTCTGGAGTTCCACCTGTGCCGAGCTTTAAAATTATGGGGCAATGATAGGATATCAGCTTCAGGCCAATAGATTTATCTTGTATTTTAGAAAAATGCTCACAGGTTGTGAAAAAGTAATAAAGGTTGGGAGTAGGAGTGAAATCTGGGGAACAGTATGTGTAACCAGGGGAGAACTGAAAAGTATGACGCCAAATGTCAGTTATCCCCAGGTGATTTAGGATATTTCGAAATTGTTCAGCGGTCTTATTTAACCTGTGTTAACATGCTTAGCCTTTGATGAATGTTTACCAGGACCCTATGCTGTTGACATGGAGGGGTTCCCCGTAGAGTAGCAAGACCCTGAGGGTGATGTAGAGGATTCTCTGGTTGTAGAGCGCTGCTGCTGCTGCAACCTTTTGTTCCATGAGAACTTATAGAGCTGCTGAAGCCTTCAACGTTTTGTGGCCTAGTTGAACCTGTTGCAGAAAAGACACTTCCTGGAGTCGTGTTCAGGACCAAGGCAATGAGGTCCTGGAGGTCTTCCTTAGCGATTCTGTGGCCACAGAAACACCTTCGGAATAAGAGATCCGAAGACATCAGTATATGAATGTTAATAAATTTTGGTTGATAGAACTCTGTCGATGACAGGAAAGCAGAGCTCCGAAGGAGGAATTGTTGCATGCAGGTCGTGGTTGAAAAGAATGGAGGAGTAGCTGGGACCTCCCCCATTTATACCTGCCAGGTAAGACACCACTTGGTAGTGCTGACTCTTGCGGCTGTAATCCCATGTATTATGACCTGCTGCAATACATTGCCTTGAAGAAGATCCAACAGTAGTGCCAACCATCTCTAGTCCCACAGCAGCCATTCTTGAAAACAGAAGCAATTATTTATTTATTTATTTTTAGTCCAGTAGGTTTGTTTGCCTTGGGTAAACAATGCGATCCCAATCGCCAGTACAATGCTGATTGGCAACTCTGCTCACTATATGCAAAAGAAGCATGCAATGCACCTTAAGTGATTCTGTAAGGCATGTTTTATTTAAATAAAACATTAGCTGGGGAGATGAAGTTTGGTCTTTAAAATCATTTAAACATACGATTGAGAAAATAACCCCCAAAAAAAAAAAAAAAGACACTCCTAAACACCCTCTCCCCCCCCAAACACACACCATGGTGGCAGCTGGAGCCATCAGTTTATAGGTTTATACTCAGAGTGGGATGTTGCAGCAGGCCAGTAGGACATGGCTAGTGAGACCCAGAGAATGCCCTCCTCCAGGGTGGGCTTCATACTCCACTGCTTAACCATCACTTGGGTGACAACAGGTGTTGGAGCAGTCCAGGAGAGCCTGCGGGACGGGAGAAGACAAGAGCAGGTGTGCCTCACGTCCTGGCACAAGAGGTTTTCCCCAGCATCCTCGAGGGATAGGTCAGAAGGAAGAAATCCGACTGCCACCTGCATAGAGGAGGCTCTGGCCAGCCACCCCATCCAGCACTGCTTTCTTTCCTCCACCTCAAGCACCCCTACCGCGAACGACCTAGATTCAAGGGATAGCCAGCCTAGACATTAAAAGCATGGGCCTACCAGGGTTGAAGGGGTACTGCAACAATGGGTCTAGGGCAGTAACTTGGGGTCCAGGTATGAAGAAACAAAGAATCTCCTCAGATGGGAAGTTGGCACAGACAGTTAAAAGATACCCTACTCAGTGGGCCAAACCGAGGAAAAATAAGATGGAGAGGGAAAAAAAAAAAAAAAAACACACACACGAGGAAGGAGACATGCTGACAGGATGCCTTTAGTGCCTCAGTACAAAGGCCCTTTTATTCAGTGTTGCAAGCAGTTGTTGGCACTACACATAATTGGGGGGAGATGGTTTAGCAGTTGAAGTACAGGCTTGGAAAACCAGGTGACAAGTTCAAATCCTACCAGACCCACCTACTTGCTGTGCGAGAGAGCTTGTACAAGCGATATTCTTTCTATTTTCCTGTATAATACTTAGATGGCATTCAGCAAGACTCAGATCTCATATACACCAGGAGTGGGAATAAAAATGAAAAGATAAGAAAGCTCTCTTAGCTAGTGACCTCAGTAACCGCAACAAAATTGCTGTTACAGTGGATATTTTTTTTTCTGTATGCATTTTATACGCCTTCTGGTGGGGCTGGCAGGCAGCTCTAGCTCCTCTCCAAGGGGCTCATTCTCCAGTCCCCAGCTTCCAGCACCCGACCCTCCTGATCCCCCACAGGTTGCCCTCCGAGACAGGGATAAGGTGAAGGGCATCAACTCCCCTCCCCCCCAGACCAAGATCCAGATTCTGGGGGGCCACCATGGAGCCTGACAGCCGTTTTCCACCCATTTTCTCCCCTCCCCATTGCCACGGTGCTTGTACACATGTGTAGGCACGCACACGCAGCTACCCACGGCACCCTCCCCAGTCTAGTCATTCCTGTCTGCACTACCTCCAAGCCATGGCAGCCTTACAGTGGGAGTGGCTGGGTCCTCAACTGGAGTGGAGAGCTGCGCTACAGCTGCTCAGTCCATCTCCCACCCCCACCCCCCACGACTCCCAACCTAGGCTTGTTCACAAACCTGGGCTGCCGGCCTAGCGCAACGTGTGGCATCCAGCACCTCAACCCTCAGTGCCACCACACAATGGATATTTTTAAGGTTACTGTCATCACAGTGGAATACTGACCAATGGGAGAGCAGCTTTCACAATGCTGATGACATGTATAGTGCAGCAGTGAAACCAACAGTAAAAAACACACACGCTCCTTGCCCCTTTAACTCCATCTGTTCCTGCTGACTTTCCTGCATAGAGGTTATCCTCAGCTTGTGACAACAGGATGTGATGTCATAAATGGAGGATAATGGATTTATAAAAAGTATAAGATACCCACACTGATGAAGTCTGATGGGAATATATTTCTGTTTTAAAGACTACGAGCTCCATATTTGAAAGTTAAACTCTATGCTGTGCAAAGTCCCTTCTAGCAGTGCCATGTAGCATGATGCAAAGGATGGTATATATTCAGAGCAAAATGCATTATCACAGCGCTCCCCCACTGAAGGAGTGTTAAAGAGAATGCAGCTTTGGACATTCAACATGCGATAATACATTCTCAGGTGCAAAATAGCAGTTTGGGTGTCTAAAAACAGGCTATAGTGTTTGCAAACAACGATACAAGAGTCTCCGTGCATATGACCTCATTTATGCCATTCACCACGCACTGCCCTAGGAAATCATTAACATCCCATTACAGGGGCATTCATATGTCATTATAAAGTGGTTTCTGCTAGGACTGCCTGGAGGCAGTGTGCTCAGTCATGAAAGACCCTTATAGCTCTGTAAACAGTTGCTTTTTGGAGGCGCACTCCAACACTGTATTGAGCGCAGGAGAACAGGGACAGTTGTACGAGGTCTGGAGTGCTGCTCACTGTTTGGAATCAGTAGTGTTTTGTGGTCAGGTGCTGCAATTAGTAGATAATTACAATAAGTGCGCTTATATTATATCCACAGGGGATATTCACAGCATAGCACGTGAAATGGGTGTTCACCTATAATGTCTAACTGCATTATGGAATGTTAGATGCACAGTTCCATCACTGCCTTTCCATGCATTGACAAGCCCAGAGTCTGTATTGCTGTTTCACAGTGTCTAACCTGCACAGTTCTCATAAGGCCACCACCAGCTCAATTTTCTGCTGCTACAGAACTCTTGAAACCCCAGATACAAAGGTAATGAAATGGGTAATTTTTTACCTTTACAAAAACATGACATTCATCAAGGATAAGATTTAATGTATACTATGTGAAAAGACACTTATTACCGAAGCCGGCCCAGTGATACTGACGGTTAAGGCACTGAACACCTTACCTCCTGCCATGCCAGCAACCTGTGTTCTGGAACAAGCACAGGTTGTCAGGTGTCAGTGTGGGGGGCCAGTTCGAAGATGGTCACGGACTGCTCTCCTTTACCAGGAAGGGGTGGCCAGCTGTTGACTTGAGACTGCCAATGGGTGGAGGCCTAGTGGTAGTTCAGGTCCAGCAAGTGGCTAAGGCAGGAGCCCGCGGTTCTGGGGAGTACTCCACGTGCTATACTGACATGTCACTTCGGCAGGGGTCAGTGGGGAACAAAAAAAAAAAAAAAAAAAAAAAATGGAAAGTGTGGGAAGGCAGGCTTTATGAAACTATGCCCACTCCCCTGTGGCCTGCATCACGCTCAGCAGCCAAGAGCATTCTGGGTAACTGTCCCGGGGAAGATAAGAGCTATCCCTGGAGGAAACAAGCTCATGTGGGGGGGGGGGGGAAGGCAATCCATTACTGTAAGGGGGTTTGGGATGACAGAATAAGGAGCAAAACCACCAGTAAGTCCTTGTGCCCACACCTGGTGGCCCTTTGAGGCTACCACAATTTGGGGCTTGAGAACCCAAGGTACTTAGAATTCAGTTAAAAACATGCCTTTCAAAAGAATTTGCACAGTGCAACCCTCCAGTTAGTGCCTTCACACTGCTTAGAATATGGCATTGTGCCATGTATTCATGACTCCACCCTTCATTTGCAGGTGTGCTATCCCTAATTTTTTTTTTTTTTTTCAACAGGTGCCATAAAAATCCTGAAACCTCATTGGTTGTTACAAGTCACATGACCAATATTTTTCTGTCCCCCACACCTCACCTGAACTGCATATATTTTTTTTTAATTTTTATTTTATTTATACAGTAAGTGGAATACCACACTCCAGGGTGTATGGTCGCAAGAGAATGCGCTTCATGGGTGGTTGCAGCACCCGGCTGCACCTCGTGCCCAACAACCCACGTCATGCATTACTGTCTTATAACTGTACCCCCTATCCTGCATCATCCCTTTATGCTGTGCCACGCAAAGTGAGGCTTCCAATATATAGCCAAGTTCCAGGCTAACCACAGACCCAAGGAACAAAGCTCAGGTTCAGTGGCGCAAACAGTCTGAACATGTGGTCCAAGGTAGCACGTGATAACAGCGAAGTAATTACGGCAACAACAATGGCAGCTAACTTAAGGCAACTGCTGAAATGGTGACCATGAATAAACAGTGACCGGGCAACTAATGGCGATAGCACAAATAAGGCGAACACTAGTATGGCGACCCCGAGTTGTAGCCTACCCCCACAATCAAATAGTGCATCGGTGTTAGATATTTAGAGATAGCAGGAGGTATGGGGGAGTCTATAAAAGGGCCCAGGTTAGTAGTACAGACAGCTACTGGCAGAAGGAAGTATCAGGACCAGAATAAGCGTTCTGAGTGTGGTAGTTTCAGAGTATGCTAGGCGTGATTTTGGGGAATACTTGCGAGGGCCAACATACAATTTCACATTTTATGTACGAATACCTCACATTTCATTGTCGGTAGTGCTAAATTTGCCGACAGTGATAGTCGCCGCAATATGAGGTTGCGTATAGTGCAGTTGCTATTTTGTCGTTTTGACATTCGCCATATTGTAGTTAAGCAATAATGCCCAACAGGGTGTGTGTGTTGTGCTGGGATAACGTCACGCCTCAGGTGGCTGGGCATGAGACCATAGGCAGAGTGCGTCCAATACCTGAGGCATGATGTTATTCCAAACGACACACAACCTGGAGGGCATTATTGCTATTATACAACAGCTCGTTGTTATATATAAAATAAAAAATAGTTTTAAAGAATGTTTTTATTAGAGTGGAAAAATATTTGTTTCTTAAGAGAAGATGTAAAAAAGATATCTAGCTCGTCTGCCATGAGCTCATCTGTATTGGTTCACAGTGAGGCCGAGACTAGAGCCGTGATGTTGTGCTGGGATAACATCACGGGTCCAGTCCCAGACTGACCAGAGACCGGGAATTTTTCTTGCCATTGTATAATTGCCGATATCACATGGAACTGTGGTCCAGTGTCTTCAGTAATTAAAATAAATTTGAGGTCCCAAGCTGTGCCAGTGTCAACCGTGACTTTTTTTTTTTTTTTTTTTTTTAAACCCAGTGCTTCAGAGTCAGACACTCCTAGATCTAAAACTGGGTAGTAGAAGGACCCCGCCAACCATTTGAAAAGCAACCACTGTACCTCAGCTGGGCCATTCAGGGTACATAAAAGACTATCCCCTCAATAGTTTACATTTTCCCACCACTGTCAGGGCTCTGACTGCATACTTGATCATAGCACCAGTGTTAGCAGTACCTACAATATCCATTTAGGTCCCATTCTGAATGCATCAGATGTGTATCCATCACCTAGATGAGTCTTCCCAAAAGGTTTTCACCTGCATTCACTGGCATTTTTGAGAACTCAGAGCCCCCAACATAATTATATATACAGAAAATTCAAAAGAAGATTAAAGATGAATGTAAAATGAAGTCTGGTGTGAAAACCTGTTAGACTCCATTGTAAAGGTCACGACCTGACTCATGCAAGGTATGCTGGAATTTTATGATACTTTAGTGCTAAAGCCTGCAGTAGCTGCACTGTATTAGTGCTGTTACTGTCCTCTGTGGTCCTGAGGAGGGAAAAAAAAAAAAAAAAAATTAACCCCCCCGCCCCCAGATTGCAGGTCTCTGGGTTGGACGGGATATAACCGGGCAGACTGGATGGACTAGTCACAAGTGAGTCAGGGGTTAAAACTGGTCCTTAAATTTACCAAAAATATCACCAACAGCTTAACCTGATTCAATATGGCAGTTTGCATCTCTATTCCCCCTGGAACAAGGCTAAAAATAGGCACAATTGCCTAGCCCTACTTTCCTTGGGGGAAAGGAATAAAATAAAATAAATAAATAACTAAAAATACAAATACACACACACACACACACACACACACACACACACACACACACACACACACACACCATATACATATACATACATATACTATAACCCACAACAACAATCAGTAGTCTTCATAAATGCAACTGTTGGGTAAAAAGAAAGAGCACCCACCAGGGCACTTAAAACCTTATCCTCCATTCGCAGCCATCACAGCCTGACCTGCCTCCCGATGCGGAAAACTGCTCGCCAGCACAGTAGTGCAACATGGCTCCAATAAGCATCAGTGTGGACAGTTTTCAGGCCTTTCAACTAATCTGTGTGCATTTTCAGGAACAACTTTCCCTTCCACGTCAACTCATCCTGACAAGAGTTTGAGAATGCTTCTTTTTGGTTTTTGTTGTACAGAACTTATCTCTTCTGTAATACCATGGTACAACAATAGCCACAGTATTACACATGACTGCTATCATAGCGTCAGCTTCTTACCATTACCATTCCTAGTGCAAACAGAACTATGACAGCTGGAGACGAGCAACCAAAGCAGACAGGGCAAAGATCTTGTTTTCATGCAAATGCCCCTAGTAATAAAAAATAGTACCAGTGAGACCTACGGAAAAAAAAAAAATGCTACAATATTTCGAAGTTGCTCCAAGAGCACCAGGGGCTCTTTTAAGGAACATACAGAAGAAGCGGAATATGAAAACTCAAAACTCTCCAATTTGATGTACCACATTATACGATTTACATTTCATTGTTACTCTTTGAAAGCCAGGCTGGCCCACAAGCAGGAAACTCCCTGGTTTCAGGTACAGCTGGGACATACTGCCAAATAAATATTTACAAACCACACAAAAGCACAGACGTCAATCTTAACAGTGACATACATTCTTTGTAATAAGATATTATCGCAGTTTAAACTTAAAACTAGCACAGGTTTGACCGTCTTATCTTGCAAGACCAAACATTATAGAACGAAGGATTATATACAGAAGCAATAACTCAACATGATGTGCTGTCATGCTGAAAGCCTTGGGTGTGTTGTGGGGCACAAGACAGTGCAAGTGCCTCTACCTATCCCAGAAGTCCATGTTTCTGCACAACTAGAAGGGTGGTGGTGTGACCACTTCCAGGATAGTTTGTACATACATGGTGTATTGCCTGCAAGTGAATAAGCACCTGACATTTTTGATTTAAAAAAAAAAAAAAAAAGGTGGATAATTACATTTCTGGACTTCTTTAGACAAAGACTGTGTTGTGGTTCTAAAATGATTAAGTCAGTTTACAAATGATTAAGTTGGTTTACGGTGCAGTGGTTGGATTTCTGCTTGCATCACTGATGACCCAAGTTCAGCTGTGAGCTTGGGAAGTCTGAGGATTGAGCGTCCCGACGGACTGCTCATCTCCGGGAAGCATCAGTTCATGACAGACTCCTAGTGGAGGCTGAGGCCAGCGGAAACGAGGCTTGGTTGTTCCAGGAGGTGCGCCAGACGTGGGCGCATGTGCCCCTATGTCACTGCACACCACAGGGGACAAAAAACAGATACCATGGCCAATTGCCGACCCCCCCCCCCACAAAGCCTAGCCCAAGGACTCCCACAGCGGCCAGACTACATGATGTGGCACCGTTCTGAGGGGTACAAAGGGGACCCTCCCATCAGTCGCGGGGGATGACAGGTCAGAGGTGCGTCAGGAATAATAATAATAAAAAAAATAAAATAAAAGCTTATTAATAAGAGTTTTTAAATATAAAGTGGTACTTCCATATGCAAGTCTGATTTTTTTTTTTTTTTTTTGATTGTTTTTGGTAGTCAACCAGTTTGTTTATGTTAACTATGCAAATCATCTCGTTGCACTTATTTTCTAAATTTTATCAACTTATGGCATGCATAATTTAATCCTTCCTTGTTGTGTGGGGCACTTCATTAGCATTGCTGCCAACTTAGGCAAATAGAAAATTCAATTCATCATGACATGGTCATTGCAGTCTAGCTTGATCCTTATTTTTACCCAGATATTAATTTCTATGTATCCCCTATGTAGTGACAGCCACATCTTTTTCTCTGATGCAGTGGCATTATTAGCCACAAAATCAGGGGGAGAAAAAAAAACAATACAATTCACTACAAAGGAGCTGAACCTCTCCCTTTCTTTGATTTAACCATGGCTTAGTCACACACACACTTAGGAAACTGTATGTAGTACTCCAGGATGGGTCTGACCAAGACCCTGTAAAATGGCAGAATTCCTTCCCCCTGCTCTGCGGGTAACCCCCTTTTGAGGCACCTCAACATTCTTCTAGCCTTCTTAAACAGCGGCCACACACAGCAACCCTTTGCCTATTATGACACCCCAGATCCTGTTCCTCCTTGATTGCAGCAAGACGAGCCCCACAGTGTGCCGGTCCCACCCGTTTTTCCTCCCAGAGTGTATGTGGCACCTTGCATGTGTGGCCTACAAGTTAATCCATCTTTACTACAACCCTGCATGACATGGTCTGTGCAGACCTTGAGGGAACCACCGACTGGCACCAACAATGAAAAGACAGACTATGGTGCTCGTGGGGTGACCCAGTGCAAACTGTAGAAGCCGATCCCTCGACTGTCAGTATAATATGCCAAATAGTTTAGTTTATTATATTTGTTAAAGGCACCCTCCAAGACTCAGAGCACCTACACAATAAACCATGTAAGTGGTGCAGTTAATAAAAACAGAAAACAAGACAAGCCAGATACATTAATAAATCCAGTCATCCTAATTTTTCACTGCCATTTGTAAATTTATAACTTACAACTGGAGTAATTTAAACTTAAGCAGCTCAAGCTTGACTACCCAAAAGCCAACACTGACCTAGAGGTGCAGAGCCCCTCGGATAGTGTATTCCAGAAGGTGGGGGCCAGGACGGGGCATTCTTAGCAGCTCCCACCCTCAGGATCTGAAATCCATAGATGGTGCACTGGAGTCAGGAGCTCTTGTAGGTTATCGGGGCCAGTCCATTCAAGGCTTTATATGTCACTAACACCCGGAAATCAACACCATCCAACTGGCAACTAGCCCATGATGCATAGCGAGGGAGTGATAGAATCTGACCTGTGAGCTAAGTACTAACCTCGCTGCCACATTCTCAACCAGCTGCAGGTGACAACTGACCCAGGTAAGCCTTTGTAGAGTGCACAACAGTAGTAAAGATGGGACTATGAGGGCATGTACTAGAAGGACCAGATCAGCAGAGACAAGCAGCAGCTGCAGTCCGACAAAATTTTTTAAGAAGGTAAAAGCAGTTCCTGGCTACAGAAGACACCTGAGAAACAAGGGTCAACTGCTAGTCAATAACTACTCCCAGGCTACAGCAAAAAGAGCAAAGTAATTTGCTGTCATGGGTGTGTGTGTGTGTGTGTGTGTGACAACCTCCTATTCATAGATTCATAGAAGTGTGACAGCAGAAAAGGACCAACAAGGCCCACTGAGTCTGCCCACATGTCCAGCTATCTGCTTGCACCTGCGGCCCCCACCCTTAACACTCCTCTGTGGTTGTCCCATGCCCTTTTAAATCCCTCCACTGTTTCTTCTCCAACGACCACCTCTAGGAATCTCTTCCACTTTTCCACCACTCTTTCTGTGAAATAGTATTTCCTAATGTTACCCCTGAACTGCCCCCCCCCCCACCTGCAGGCCATACCCCCTCGTCATCTGATTACCCTTCATCTGGAAGATACTTTCCACTAGTACCCCGTTTATACCCTTAAGGTACTTTTAAGTTCTTGATCATGCCCCACTTTCCCTCCTCTGTTCCAGGGTCATGTTCAGATCTCTCAACCTTTCTTCACAGGATAGGTGGCTCAACTCTTACATGAGAAGATGGTCATATTGTTCTCTGTGAAAGGGGTTGCAGGTTGGACCTGATGCATGTAGGCACCAGAGAAAAGTGGAGTTTTAAGTGTAAGGTTGCTTGGGGAGAGATATTGTTACCTGGGATGGCAAAACGCTATGCTATCTGTGTAAAGCATGTGTATGTGGGGATTATCCGTAAACTGGGTAGTGTTACTAATTCTGCATCGTAATACATCCTGACCCCACACCCCATGGGAAGCAGGGGGATAATGTCTCAGCGGTTAACACAAAATACAGTAATTCCAACCCAAACGGTCATGTATTAACACAAATCACAGTACTTCCCAAACACACACCTTCATCTTCAGTGTATTTGGAAGAGGAACGCAAGAATGACCCAGAGTTGATGATGATGAAAGCCTGGGGATTGGGGGGGGGGGGGCACTAAAATGGACCACCCAAACCACACACGACACACACAAAATGCACGCACCAGCTGCAGGGACTCTTTCTGAGCATCAACCCCTCCAGCAGTAACCCCGGCCACCGACACTCACTGAGCACATCACTTACCCCCGGCGTTTGTCCTTCGTGGCAAGTCGATGTATCCCGACACGGGCTTCAGACAACTGCCCGTCCCCAACTAGGCGCTGCTTCTCTCGTCTCACCTGATCCGCCGCTGAAGCTCGGGAAACTGGTAGCGTTCAGTTATAAGTGCTTCCGCAGACGGCCAGCTGCAGCCCCGCCTCCCTCCAATGGGAACGGTAAAATGCGCCCCGCCCCCTTATACAGCGCTGCTCGCCAATGGCCAGCGGGGGCCAGGCACGAGTGGGTGGGGCAGCCACAGCAGGCCTTGATTTGATTGGCAAGGCTTGCAACCAGTCACCGGGAGAGGGGGCGTGTCCGTACCGGGATTCACCAACTTTAAAAGGGGCCAACTCGAAGGATGGCTGGCTGGCTGGCATACTGGCATTAAGGGTGTAGGCAGGCATACTCCAAGTAGGATTACCACCGTTTCAGAAGTCCAAAGTGGGACATTTCTTACTGAAACATGATTTTTTCGCAAAACAGTACATAACCTCAACCAATATAACAGACTTATTTTCTCTATATAATCAGAATTAAGGCTAACCATTGTAGTTTCATAGTTGCTTCTATTGTTTCTTATCATTTTAAGGTATTGTAGTTTTCTGCAACATTTAGTGGAAAGTTAGAAAATATTTTTTCTATTATAAAATCAGGACATGTAGTATTTTTCATGTTTTTTTTTTTGCAGGACAAAGCTGCCCAAACCAGGACTGTCCTGCGAAAATCAGGACAGGTGGTAACCCTAACTCCAAGTACTCCAGGTGTGCAATTTTATTTAAGGGGGTAGCAAACAGGCTCTGAACTGCTTCCTTTTTCCATGAAAACTAACAAAGAAAATGCTGAACCTCTCTGTAATTTAATTCATAGGAGTCGAAACTAGAAGGACTGGTCACTAATAGTGTCTTTGCGTCCCAAGGACAATACAACTTTACAGGCTCTGGGCTGGTATGTGGGTGTCTTAGGGAGCAATGCATGGAATTTGTATTTACTCATGCATGGCAACAACCATTGTCATGAGATACAAAACTTGTATCTATTGTGCCAAATGAGGCAACAAACACAGTCCTAGTGTACATTTATATACTGTCTGGCTACACTCTGGGGGGGGGTAGCACACCTTAACAAGGTGGTGGAGGGGTAGCAGTGAGTCCACTTGGTGTGCAGATCTGAAATCCCTGGCTGCACCCCTGACTGGCGTGCTTGCATGCTTCTGGTAGGAAGGAAGCGCCTTCAGACATACCTCTCAACTCTGCATTTGGGCAGGCAGTACAACCTAGAAGTTAACACAGTGAGCTGTAAATGACATTAGTACATCCGGTAGACCTGAGTTTGAATTCCACAACCTCCACTGAGGTACACACTGTGACCCTGAGCAAGTCACTTAACTCCCATGTGCCTCTGGGACACGACTGGAAACCAGCTTTGGCTCAGTGTGCCCTTCCTGGTCAAACATTTGTGGTGCACTATGTGGTACTCTGCTCTGAAGATGGTGCAAAGAGATGAGTGAGACACCAAGGTCCGAATTATTGTGGATACGATAACTGTTACCCAGACAAGGAGAGGCAGGAGTCATCCTAGAGATTCAGTGCCCGCAGGGCGTTTATTTTGTACCAGAGGGTAGAGAGACACAGTCACAAGAGGAAGAGAAGTCACCCAAAACAATACAGCGGTAAATAAGACAGATACTTTATCTATGACTGCTAAAATTATTTCAACAAGAATAGAATAGATGCTGAGGCCTACTGCCACTCTAATTCTATAATTATTCTACAATTCTTATTCCTATCAATAAGCTTAGGCGAAGATCAGATGACATACACTACCCATAACAGCATTTGGTTTAGCTATAACTACACACTTCTACCAAAGTCCAAATGTTACAGGAGTCCAGAGGTCTGACGTCTTCATGTACACCATCGGTTTACAATGGTAGCTACGAAGGGGAAGCAAACAAAACAGTAGATGCTAACACAGTTCCCAGCAGGGACCTAGTAAAGGCCACTGGGTGGTGAGAGGTTTGTTAAACAGACCATATGATTCTTTGGCAAAAGCCCACTCTCTCCAAGGCTGCCGGATTAAAAGAAACAGAGTAACTGGTTCCTGAAATAACCCACTAATGGGCTGTCGGATTCCAAACTAAAAACAAAGGGTTCCTTGGCCAAAACCCACCTCCAGGGTCACCAAGGACGAGGAGAAATCAGGACCTGCGTGGCAACAAATCCACTGGAGGACTACCACAACCTGAATGATGCTGCAGCACGCGAAGGGCCAGCTAAACTCTGAAGGATCTCCGATAGGACCAGGAACCAGAAGAATCTGTAGAGAGGATGGTTGATTCTGTAATCTTGTCACCAGAAACTACAACAAAAACCAAGAAACGGCGGACACGTCCCGTACTGGGCTTCAACGGACTTGACTTTCGGTGAACGACCAGGGGCGCAGACCAGGTTCTCCAGGATGAGCACACTCTTCTGTGGAGGGTGACCAACTTGGGGACATCTGGATCAGGAACCATACGAAACGACACTGGCACGGCTGTTGTGATGTGCTTCGGCGGACATACCTTCGAGCTGTGAAAACAAGAAATGGCGGGTACGACTGGCGACGGACTCGACTTCGACGGATGACACAGACGGAGAAGATGATCTGATGGACGATCCCACTTGGGTGAAGAATGATGAGAAGACGTCCTCTTCTGGGTAGAGACTGATCCTGAGTACAAAATATTACAGACCACACTATGGGACTACAGTGTGGTAGAAGATTGAGACTGTCCCCATACACAGGTAACAATGTAGCTGAAAGATGCCAAGAGGACTGCGGAATGATACGATAATTTGCCGGGGGAAGGGCAAATTATAAATTATGGGGTAATTATTACAGGCGGGGCAATTGTTCACGTGCTTGGAGCAATAGTTCAAATGCTTAGGGCAATAGTTCAGATGCTTAGAGCAATAGTTCAGATGCTTAGGGCAATAGTTCAGATGCTTAGAGCAATAGTTCAAATGCTTAGGGCAATAGTTCAGATGCTTAGGGCAAATAACCACAATCCATATACAATACAGTCTTGGTGCTTCTTAGCAAGTTCACAGTCTTTCAAGTACTTCAACAATAACAGCTGTATGAACAGTACAGTTGTTACAGTAGCTTTACAGTATTTGTGAACTGAGCACCCTTGGATGAACCCTTTTCCCTGACTGTAGGGCCTTCCTGAATAGGATCTGGCTACCCCTGAACGTTTTGCTAAGGATGCCCTAACCTCTATACTGAGGGTACCACTTGCCCTATGTTAATTGCCTGGAACACTAAAGGCCTAAATGCCGTATTTGCTATGGGGTCTATATGCCCTACTTACTGTTGCTAGGCTGGCTTGCCCTAATCCACTAGGCCGGGGCTTCCCTTACCACCACTAGGCTGGCTTGCCCTATTACACTAGGCCAACGCCTCCCTGGAACCCTGCTTTACCTCGGGCCTAATGCCCTATATTTACCTCGGGCCTGATGCCCTACACTTGGCTGTGGGCCTACTAGCCCTTTCCAAACTGGGCCTGGTGCCCTTCAAAATGAACCTGGTGCCCTCTATATTGTGGGCCAAATAACCCTTTCAAAACTGGGCCCGATGCCCTTAAAGAAATGGGCCTGGTGCCCTCTAGACTGTTTGCCTAAATGCCCTCTTACAGCTGGGCCTGGTGCCTTAACAGAAGTGGGCCTGGCTTGCCCCCTTTACCATGAGTGGCCAAATGGCCCCTTCAACAATGGGCCTGGGAAGCCCTATTCCCTTTAAATTTGGGCCTGACTTGCCCTTTTAACTGTGTGGCCCCTTTAATTTGAAGGGCTGTCTGAGAGCTGTCACTCTTTTGGCAGACCGGCGCCTTTAAATCCGCCCTCTCATCAATATTCAACAGGCCACTGCTTGGCCTTACTGCACTGGCCCCTCCCTTTGGGTGTCGCTACTGCCCCCTTCTGAATATTAAATAGGATCCATGCGGCCCGATTCCTCTGCAGCACTTAGCCGCTCCTACAAGTGCCTTGTGCGCTGATGAATAAAATTAAAAAAAACACAGTCTTTGTTTCATTGGGTGAACAGCACGAATCTGCGTGCTGTCGCCGACTCACTGCTCCGATAAGCTGTTCTGGAGGATTGGGAGGTGGGAGGTCTTGCTGGCAGAGGGAGGGCGCAAAATAACAGCAGGCGGAGCGAGGGACAGACTGAGGGGACCTCCGACGGCCGACAGTCACTAGGGCGCGATGCAGCTCTTCAATGCCGCTGACGTGGGACCAAAATAAAACTTTAAATATACGGGGGGAATTAAAATAATAAAACGATAGAGCTCTTAAGCCTAACGCCAGGCAAATGTCCGTTTACTTCTTCACGGTGCCCCAATGGCACCACCAACCGCAGAACAAAGCAGAGCAAGGAGTCTTCAGGCAGGGGAGGCAGAACAGGACCACAGCAAGCCCAGAGGGACGGCTTCAATACAAGGTAAGCCCTAAACTGTCCCTTGACTTCTGTGTCCTGTCTTCTCAACCACTGCCCAGGAACAACTGACTAACGGAACAATATATTTTTAAACTTATACCCACCAGGGTTCTAGAGTGGCTGGAGTGGAATGCTGTGCATCAGCAGCTCAGCGCAGCACTCCATCCAGGCCATTGTTACTGAAGCTACCTGAATTCTGTTTTTTTTTTCACCAGGTTTGAGTGCATAGGGCACTTGCTTTATTAATCAGAGTGTTTTTATACTGTACAGGGATGTGAATCAACTTTTGAGGGGCCCCTTTTTACCTATGCCCTGCAGTCTATACCTAAGGCAGGCACTCTGGGCACCTGTAAACCCCTAATCTTGGCGATCCCCATAAAAGTCTGTGGGGGCTGTTTTAAATCAATCAATCAATCAATAAACTTTATTTAACCAGGCATTTGCGTCATTGAGCGAGCTCATTTGCAAGATGGTCTGCAATAAAGGATCGATAGGGTCAATGATGATTTCTACATCATCGAGCAACAGTTCGGTCAACTGACCAGACAGCAAAGCCGAAAAGCTAGTGGCCGAAGAAGCAATCTTGACCAAAGTCGAGACCGCATGTTCCTGGGACCGAGATCTCTCCTGCTCCCAAGAGCATCTCTGTCAAGACGAAGGTGATCCCAGATCATTTCTCCCACCTACGGGATCGAGTGGAGTGCATGCTCTCAGGACCCTCTCTCTTGGTCGGGAAGACACTTGCACAACTCTCGGAAAGAACCCGAGAAGGTGGAGCCCAGGTTGAGTGGAACGAAGAAGCTCTGAGAAGTTTCTGCAGCCCGAGCCACTTCCACTTCGAATGCCTGCATTCGTTCCAATTGCTCGACGGATCCCGCAGCCGCAAAAAATGCCTACCGAACCTCCTTGGATTTCACTGGAGGGTTCAGTTTCTCTGGCCTCCCCAACTTCAGGCATGTGAGATGGTCGTCAAGGACGTTAGGATGGAAAGTGAGACACAAATCGCATTTCGAGGTGTCATGGCCGACACCGTGACAATATATGTACGCAGTGTGGGGACTGGTGCGCGATATCTTCTGGCCGCAAGGGCACTGACGAAATCCAGGGAAAGACTTGTCTTCCATAATCGAAGAAGCAAATTCGTGATCGCCAATGTGAATAAGACAGATTTTCGGAATAACCGAAGGTTTTAGAACCAGGGCCTACAAAATGCACGAGCACGAGGGAGGTAACCTGAATCTTCCAGCGGAAAGGAAGATCTAGTGTCATGGGGTGGAGCCGAGGTATATACCACCCAGGTGGGTGGGAGGAGCAAGCCTTGAAAACTTCCGTCAGATTTAAAGTGGAAGAGGATATGCCAAGAAGTGTGGATGAACAACATATCCACGTACCTAGAACATGCAGTTCTTTTAAAAGATTTGAATTCCACACAACTGTAGGATGCAAACTGGCAAACCATTTATTTTTCTGATAAAAAGGGTCAAGCCATATTTTCCTCAAGGAAACATATTTACATAGTGCACTTTTTATGAGTTTAGATGGTCAGACTACAACTCTTGTGGCACATTCTTATTCTTGAGGAAGGCGGACTTGAACCTCCAACCCTATGTAACTGGTAGCTTAACAGAGCATACACATAGCTAACTTTTAACCCGTAGCAGGGAGTCAGTTCGTTGCTGATTCCCAATTCTATTCTCCTTTAAACACTGGCTGACCTCCATACGAATTCCCCTGTCATTTAGAAGCACTGAGGAACTTACTCCCATTTTCTTGAATCTCTAACAGAACTGGATATTTCTCCACCAGTGGGGAGGGTAGTAATCTTTTCCACATTGTGGCATGTTTCTAAGTCGGGAGGGAAGCTGAAACCAGTTCATAAATATTCCCCAGTTACATGTACAGTCTATATGGCTCCACTGCACCTGGCCCAAATGAGGACATTGGGGAGGGGAGCCTACCTTTCAAACACCAACATTGCAGGAGAAACAAACAGTTTGGACAGCCTTTACCTGGTGGACATAAGAGAGCGAAAAGGATAAAAGCTGCCACCTTGTACCCTTCCATCGATCCAGCTGCCAACTGAATGTCTGGGCCCCTTCTGGCAATCACCATAACTTTTGCCAAGCTGAGGAGATGATTCTCTCCTCCTGACTCTCTCCAGAATTGCTGCCTTTCACTCTGGTCCTGCCCCACCGATGGGTTGTGGGAAACTGCTCTTTCTGCCGTACTTTGGGAAGGGGGCTATTTCTGCCATCCTTCCACAGGCCTTGCCGGCCTCGACATGCTGGGCCGCCCAACGCCACACTTAATGGCTGAGCTGCTCCCTGACGCACACTCCTCCATGACTCTCCTCAGACTGACTCCAACTGACCCTTCCCTCGTGCCTGATAAGACGCAATCATCCTAATGTGTGCATGCACATGCCAGCAGTCATGCACACTCACTTGGTATCTTAAAGGCACCCTTTAGTAACTCCCTGCAATGGCTGAGGGGGTTACACTAAGAACATGTTTTTAAATTGGAATGGGATCATCTGCCCCCACATCTTAACCAGCTCCGTGTGTACTAACTTACAGTACTGCTGAATTCTTGGGCACTCCCAAAAGATATGATAGTGCATTCCTGTGCCCCCCATCCCCTCCAGAATAAGTTTGGACCCTTTCACTGGTGTTGCGTGACGGATGATGTGTGGAAGAATCTGGACATGCAGTTCCATCTGTATTCCCTCCAGCCTGGTGAGGCAGTTACCTTCCAATTCCTCTCCTTAATCCATTTCCACTCCTATTGTGCATTACTGATCCTATTTCCTCCTCCAACTGGGCATGTAGTTTCTCTGGGTCTGGGTGTTCTTTCCCCATGAGGGCTCTGTATGCTCCCAATACCGTGCCCTCTCCCTACTATCATGGCCGCCTAGTATATGAAGTGTTCTAAGGACATTAAGTCTCTGGTAACCTTCGGGAGCAGGTTCTGGGAGGTGAGGTAATGCCTGACTTGGAGACACCTAAAAAAGTCTTGTTGAGGGAGACCATATTTTTCCTTTTGCTCCTAGGAGACAAATTAGTTGTTTTCTACTAGTGCCGCATATCTAGCAAGTGAGAGTCTATCCCACCTTTGATATCTTGGGTCGATCAAGCCAGTAGGAACTCACGGTCTCCTATAATGCTAGTAAGAGGGCCTATCTCGTTCCATGTGTGGGTTATATTCCTTGGCTTTACTAGGGTCTTAAGGGTATGTTTGGTCCATATGTTCGGTATTTCCGACAATGCCTTTGGAGTGATTGTGATATGTGATAAGGTGAAAAGAGGTGGAGGTGCTGGCAGTGGTTGTGCTGCCTGTATCTCTTTCCATCCTGTGTCTCCTCTCTGTTTAATCCAGGACACTATTGGTGCTTGCTGCGCTACATTATAGTATAGATTGAAGTTTGGCATTGCCAGACCCACTCCACCCTCCCGTGATAGGGTTAGCAGTCGTTTATTGACTCTATGTCTGCCCTTTGCCCACAGGAAGGTGAGCAGTATTTTTTCTAAATGCTTCCAAAATATTTCCAGTATTGAAATAGGTAGGGTTTGATGGGGAAAAAATCATGGGAGAATATTCATTTTAGTGTAGCTGTTTTCCCCACTAAAGATAGTGGCAAGTCCTACCTTGCTATGTCTACTTTTACCTCGTTAAATAATTTCTCATAATTTAATGAAAATAGGGAGGACAGCTTTGGGGAGATCCTAACCCCCAAGTTATTGGTTTGTCTACTACCTCTAGAGTTTCCTGCATTATTTTGCAAGTTTTCACCCTGTGGAAAAAGTTATCTAATTTGCCTTGGAAATTATATATGATCTCCCGTTGATACGGTTTCTTAAAGAAGAGCGCACATTCCTCAGCAATTTTCTTTGGGTTGGATTCAAATTGTTGGGATTCTTTTCCCTAAGCCACAGCACCACTCTACTGGTTGCTTCTCTACAGAGCTGCCATGCTAATAGCCTACCTGCCTGATTCCCGTGTTCATAAAACCACTGCTGGGAGTACCTTAAGGCCCCTTCAATTTTCCAATCTAGTACTCTGTTGAGTTTCCCTATCCAGTCTGCCAATTTCTTTTTGACCTTATCATTGAGGGTTATCTTATGTTCTCCTTCCAGGTCAAACAGCTTCACCTCTAGGTTGAGTTGTTCCTTCTGCCTTTCTTTTTTCATCTTAGAGTTGAAGCTGATTGTTTTTCCCATTACCACTGTCTTGAAGTCATCCCACCATATAGCCACCGAGGTACCATCCTGGACATTAGTGGCTTTGTACTCTTCTAAGCACTGTTCTACTGTTTTCCTATAGCCTGGATCATTCAGGAGGGAAACGTTTAGCCTCCACATGGATGTCTGTACCTCTGGATTTATATGGAGGTTCATAACCACTGGGGCGTGATCCAACATGGTTCATAGCTGAATGTCTGCAAGTTCTACAGCATGCAGCCATTCGTCTGACAAAAGAAAATAATCTATCAGAGAATATGCAAGATGTGGGTCTGACCAACATGTGTAGTCTTGGACTTTTGTATGGAGGAAGTGCCACACATCAGTAATACCAAGCTCTCATGACAAGCACTTAAGGCAGCTGGTCGCTTTCCCTGCCTTCAGTATCTACCCAATTTGTCCTGATTGGGGTTATGGACTCTGTTAAAATTCTCCCCCTATCAAATCAATTTCTCCTGGATGTGGGGCTTATTTTTGTATGAGTTTTTGGAATAATTCAGCATTTTTTTTTATCTCAATTAGGTGCGTGCATATTCAGGAATGTGCAAGGTACCTCCTTCCATCTCCCCTTGACACAAATGTTCCCTTCCTCATCCCTGTCACCTGTTCTATCTCTAATATGCAATCATTGTGTATAAAGATCACCACTCCTCTTCAGTGTGGGTGCACTGCCCCCCACCCATGATCGTTTTTGGTTTTCATGTTCGCTTGGAGTCAGGTGGGTCTCTTGTATAAAAGCAATTGAGTTTTTAGTTTTCTTCATTCATTTAGCACTCTTTTGCATTTTATGGGTCTATTCAGCTCCCTATCATTATAGGTGACTACCCTACCTTCCATCTGTACGAGCCCCTATCCCTTCCTACAGTACCTGTCTCAGACCGCTGCACCACTCTCCAACAGTTTAACCTAACAACAAGCAATGAACAAACAAACATGAGCGGAACACTTCAGGTGGTCACTTTGCCACCCTATCACCCTGCTAGTTGGTGAGTGCTGGACAGCGTGTGGCTTCTGTCTCCATCTCCTACTGGGTTCTAAATACTGTCTCAGGTCCATCGCTGAACCTGCCAAACTCTGGAATGTCACAGTGAGTCAAATCAGCCATGCCCCTTTAAGGACTATTCTCATCATGGTCTATCATCCGGCTCACCAGCTGTGTGTCTGCACACCCCCCGCACCTTCTTATCCTGTACCATGCGAGCATCCTTTCTGGCAGACTGGGGACTCCTGTGCACTTCAGCCTTTGCTTCCATAACCCCCCCCCCCCACTGGGGCTTATGAGTCTGTTTACCCTCGCTGTGACTTTGGGTTAGAGAACCATATACTTTTCTGTGGAACTGTCGAGTCACGTGTCCCCAAGCGTGCTACGACTGTGGTCATCCCCCGCTTGGGCTCCACCCGACTTTGCTTAGCCCTATATTTGGAGCTCTCCATCATTTAGGTTCTGGTCCCTTAACCGCCATCTGAGCCACTGCCATATGGCCTATTTAGCAGCATATTTGCTCAGCCCCTCCAAGTAGGGTATGGTTCGGCCCATGATGCTCCCCACTTTATGCAGGCATTATCAGCATGAGAGTACCCCAAACATAAAGCCAACACCCCAGGCCTGCTTACCTTGTTGGTGGATCCACTGCCCTTCCATCTCCAACAGTCTGTCCCATCCTGTGTTTTTGACTCTGAAGTCTCAGCTCTCCCAACTTTCCCTGCTTGGGTCACTGGAGCTTGCTGTGGTCCCTGTCAGTTTTATTGTGCTCCCCTTGGCTAAATGCCTATGGCTGTATGGGAAGATACTAAAAGAAAGGGAAGCACCAGAAAAGTCCAGTGGGGGAAGCTTTTTCCAATTCATATGCCAATCTTTAAGTATTATATAAAACTTACCCCCCCCCATCCTTCTGTTTGTGGTTCGGGCACTCTGGTCAAAGTCACGCCCCATAATTTAAACAGTGGCACACCCCCAACTGAGACTGCACATGACTGGGGCACTCTGGTCAAAATCACCCCCCATAATTTAAACAGTGGCATCCCCCCAGCTGAAATTGCACATGACGCACTATGTGGCTGCAACTATGTGGTTTGGGTTCCTTCCCTTTAACCTCTCCTCACTCCTCTCCTCCATTCCTTCCGCCTCCTGCTCCCTCTACTCCAGGGATCCTTGCACTCTCCCATTCCTCATCCCCCCTCCTCTGCTGGGCAATCAGCCTTTTCCTATTCTCTTCCTTCACTCTGGAACCTATTGCCATCTTCCCATTTCACTACCTCCCCTGTTTCCCTGGAGTATCATCTCACATTCCTTCACTCCATCCCCACTCCTGTCCTCCCCCTACCTGACTGCCACGCTTACATTTGCCTACTATCCCGGTGTACATATGGCTGCATTGTCTGATTTTTGCTTTCTCTTGTTGCACTAACTCCTGTCTTTAATCACATGCTTTGTCCCATTTTACTGTAGCTGAGAACTGTGTCAGTGCTAGGCAGTTGCAGTTAACTGTGTACAGTATCTATGCTATGTATTTGAATTGATCCCCTTGTCCCTTCCCCTGGGTCACACCTGAAAACAAGCTTTTGCTCACTGCACCTTTCCCAGTCACCAGTTTTCAAATAAATACATGGCCAACATAAATATATATTAGCCCCATACATGTAAAACTACTGTAACCCCCCCTGCAAATGGGGGTTCCCAAAAGTCTTCCAGGAGCTTGCCTGAATGCTCCAAGCCTGGGTGGTGTTCGGCATCTGAGCTGCTTAACTGTGGTTGCAAGTGAGTGCTATTTGAGCCTCCACATACTGTTTCTTTAAGAGCTGTCTGCTTGCAGACTTAATTAGTTTGTATGGGGGGACTGTGTATTTAATGCTCGAATCCCACCTGAGCTGCGGAGTAATCACTCCAATTTGTGGTTGCTGAAGGTGCAAAGGGAGCCCATCTGAAAGCTGTAACTGTTTGCCTGTAATCATTTAAAGCATTAGCAAAATTGTAGTTTGTCTAACCTGCCTTTATTGCAGCTGGGACTGTGTGTGTTACCTCTCCATTTTGGACCTAAACTGCTGTGCTGGGCCAGTCGGGTAAAGGGAGCCCTAAAATGGAGCCTGTGGATGAATCAGAACTGGACTCTTAATCTGAGCCAGCCACAAGGGATTGTATGGGCAGTGACTCTGGGAAATGTAGTTTTGACTTTGGTGCCTTTTTCTACCAACAGAGGAGTCCTATTGTGAGTGACAGCTGAATCAACCAACAGAATAGTGTGGAGCTAAAAGGAAATGCCCTGCTCTGTGACTGGAAGATTAGATCCAGTTGTGGCAGTGAAGAGAGAAGGAGCTGTGTGCTTCTGCAGTGTATAGTTTCGCGCGGAAGCGCGTGTGAGGCCCTGAGTTTCAGTCTGCAGCCTTTGTGAGTGCCAGTTTGGACTGAATCCAAGTTGTGAGGAGAAAGAAGCACTAGAAGTGTGGAAACTAGGCTCACCCTGTAGAAGACTGGAGAAATTGCTGAAGTGCGCTCGGTCTGTCAGGAACTGAAGTTGCTGTGTGTGCTCCTGGGTAGTTTGCAGTGACTGCCATCGGGATCGAGGAGCAACCTGCCTGGTATAGTACTTTCCTTTTACATATAAATGTGCGTAGTGCTTGTGGGGAATCGCTATTTCAAATCCCCTGTACACTGAATTGTGTGCTGAAGCTGGAAGTAAACCCCAGCTTAATTCGGACTGCATCCGTTTGCTAGCAACTGCAGTGGGGTCCAGTCACAAGGACCTTGTCCTCATGCCCTGCTCTTCTGGCAATCCAGTGGGACATTCTCCGTCTGATCCTCAGCTTGGGTGTTGTGAGTACAAATCAGGGTATTCCCCTGCAGCTTGTTTTTCAATCACAAGTGTGTCATCTAATTCTTGTTGTTTCACTGTTTCATGGACTGAGCCGTCCGGCTCCAGATTACAATTGGGTGTTGTGCATATATTTTCTTCCACAGGGCCCTATCCATCTGCACCTGCCGGCCAACCCCGGGCAAAGGACCTGGCTAGTCCCCAACCTGGGTACCCAGAGTGTGACTTTTCAGACCCTGTATGTGTGCACAGTACAGCGATTTAATGCCACTCACTTAACCTGATTTCCCCCTCCCGTGTTACTGTCCCCTAAATAAATCAGATTTGTTGTTGTTATACTATATACTGTCTGTGGTGGTGGTACTTATGGAAACAGTATTGTGTTTTGCTGTGTATATTGATTAACCTTACTTTACAGGGGGTCCTCAGAGACGTGCTGCTGAATCAGTCTTGAGGGTAGGTGGTATCTATGTGAGTGAACAGTGTGTAAACATAGGGTATTGGGGCTGTAACTCTGGTGTACTGTGTGAGCCACTAGAGGGAACCAAAGGGGGTCATGGTGTCCCAGAGGGCTGTGATCAAGCTAGTCTAACCACTACAAACCCTGACCTCTGGGTGGAGGCACCCGCCATAGAACCTAGGCCCCTCAACCTGTCAGTAGTCAAGCAGGCAGGGGTAGTAGCCCTTGGGATAGCGCCACCTGGGGGTTACACTACTAGCAGAGTTAGTATCAGTAGCTTTAGACTGCCCCCTTCCCTGATTTTAGTACTTTGTTTATTGAACACTTCAGAGAATACCTTTGGGCACAAACAAGTACTATGTATATACTGCGCCTGCAGCCCTGTTCCCTATTTTGTGTCATCAGAAAGCTTATTTTTGGGGTGTATCTGCAGTGCTGTTTGGCCACTCAGTTCATATATGGAAGCGATGAACTGGGCTTTATTTTTTATTACTTGTGAAAAAAATTCTAAACCAAGCTAAATTAACTCCTTGGAAGGCAACTCCTTGCCCTTTGACATGAGTTGCCTGCCTGGACCATGTCAGCTACTCTTTAAATTAAGCGCAACAGTTTATGTACACTTGGTACTGCTGGTAACTGTACAAAGAAAAGAAACAGCTGTAGCATAAATGCCTTTTTAATTGAAAGAGGCTTACTGTAGTTGGTTAACCAAAAGGGTGAGGAGTGTTGTGAGTGTGGGGATTTTTGTGAAATGAGAACCTCGTTATACAAACAACTAGTTGCAGCTGATTTATTTTCCAGTGAGAGGTTTGGTTTCTTTCACAGAAGCAGGGTATAGCACCCCACACCATGCAGGAGACCTGGGTTGAAGAACGTATCCAGTCCATTTGGGGGCCGGCAACGGAAAGGAAGATCAAGCATCCATGGACCTTTGGTCATTTTCTGCCGTCATTGTCTATGCTCCATTCACAGCTCTCCTCTGGGATGGGGAGATAGTGCATGTTGCTACTCCACCACCATCTAGCAGAGGTTAGATGGCGACTGCCTCTCAGAGGGGTGGGCAGAGATGCTGAGTGCATGCGACATCTTCACGTCACACATCCATGACAAAGCATGCATGCCTACCTCAGGGACTGGACTAATACAATGTGAGGAGAATACCTCAGTGAGCACAGTGAGAATGGTGACCCCACAGGCTCTGCACCCCCATCTGTGGCACCCACCCATTTATGGAAGTCAGTAAGGGGATGAGGTACGTCCCTGCAGGGGGAACTGATGGGGCTGGGGGTTCTCTATCAGAACGGGTCAGGTTAGGAGGGATAGTTGGATAAACACAGGATGAAAAACTAAGTAAATAAGATTAAAACATCAGGGGAGCTATGTAATAATTGTAGTAAGGTACTCCAGAGAGCATATAATTGGGGGATAACAGCACATCCCGGATATCTAATACACTTGGCTTCTCCCTGGTCCCTCACCTCCTGAGCAGTACTGCTGTCCTACATTGTAAAATGGTAATAAAACCAATGACCTGTGATTTTTGTCTTTGTAAACAACATTTTTATTTTAAGAATAACCATGTAACAGTGTAACATATAACAATAAAAAAAGTAACAAAAAAACAAACAACACAGCACAATGGATGAATAGCAGTACACAAACTTATAACCAGTAAAGAAGATATAACTAGCTAAAATTCAGGGATTCAAGAATACAGTCATGAAAGATATACTTTCCTAAAACTGAATAATTCAGTAGTGTACATAAACATAAATTAGCAATAATATTATGAGCAAATGAGAGCTAGACAGAGAACTATTATAGTGGAATAAAGGAGGTACTTAGACGAGAGCAGAACAATGGCTAGTAAGTAACATGAATTTGTTCTAGGGATATTGCAAAGATGGAGTTAGAGGAGGGAGTTAATATATAGGGTGATCACGTAAGAGGGGGTACACTTGGCTTGATTGTCATTCGTTGTACTTCATTGATCATCAAGGTCTTATCTGTTCTGTTCAGTGAGAAACATTTGTAAGCTACTCCACTTCATTTCAGATTTGGTATTTTTAGAGAAGAAACAATGGGCAAGTTTTTCTCTGTAAGATTCAGTCTCCACTCTAGAAGGGTGGATGGGTGTCCTCAATCTGATATTTTAGTATGAGATTTTTTGTAATCATGGCTATCAAGCTAATGGAGTAAGTTTCACTGATGGATAAATTGTTGCCAGCAGGAAAATGGCCCTACACGCAAGTTGCAGGAATGAAATTACTTTGTTTATTTATTTATTGAATTTTGTTGACTGGGTGGGCCCTCTGGAACTAGATTTCCCTTTTTCAGGGGCAACCCAGATTTAATTACATTGAGAGGTACTGGGACAGACTTTATACATTCATACATAAATCACTGGGCTACTAACATCAATAACGCCTGTTACATACATTCTGAGATACATACAATGGTTATAACATATCTATGTAGCCTGTCGTCATAGGACAGGCTAGCCCAATAGGAGTAGTCAGCTAAGAAAGCTAGATGTAAATGGTCATTGGGTAGATACAGACATGGCAAGGGGAAAAACATTGTCATTGTAGACAGGTACACTGGTTATATTCCAGTTGTGAAGTCTTTAGATCTTTCTTGAAGCCCCCAAGGGAGGAGCATTCTTGAAAGTTTGGGAGGGGGATGTCCCACAGTATTGGGGTGATAGACGCAAAGAACCTTTGTCCTGCAGTAGTCCTCATCCCTTAAACTGGGGATAGCAAGGCCGTTTACGTCTTTAAATGCCAGACTAAGCAGTGGATATTCTAGTCTGTCCTCGGGCGAGGCCCAGTTAAGTAATTTTAGAACAGTACAGTGTTGCTCTCTGTGTGGAGATCCAGCTGCAAATCAACTTACTTTGTGGTACAGGGCTTTGAATTTTTGCAGTTTGGAGTTCCTGACTGTTCTGAGAAGCAGGGCACCACAAACCACAGTAGACCGTAGGGTGCAGTTAGCAATCGCTAGTTTAGATTCCCTGATGAGAAAGTTGTTGAGATGGTACAGCAATCTGATTTTTTGGAGCAGAGCTTTTGCTAGTTGTTCCACATGGGGTTTTAATGTAAGCTCTTGGTCTAGATATACCCCCAGGTCTTTTGTTGATTCGGCTATTTTGACTGAGGACCCATGAAGTGTACTGATGGCAAGCAGGTTCTGATGGCCTATACCTACGTGCCTGGGGCCAAGCAGAATAGCCTTGTTTTTTCAAGTTTAAGACTAGCTTTTGGCCGGCCCGTGGCGCTGAGGGTTGAGGCGCTAGATGCCACACCTCGCGCTGCGCCGCGACCCGGTTCGGGAACGGACTCGATGGCCGGGGTCGTGTGGGGAGGGAGGATCGAGCGTCCCAACGGATGCTCTCCTCCCTCTGGGGTGGGTTACCAAGAGCGCATTGCGCTCTGCATTCCTTCCATAGCCGGTGGAAGCACCGGCAGAGGGAAGGGGTGGAGGCAGCTTCGCTTGTCGGAGCCGGGGAGGGGGACGCCTCGAGCGATGAGGGTCTGGCGTGCATAAGCACGCACCACTGGGACGACGTCCCTAGCGCAAGGCCCTGGGGCAGTGGGGACGTCCGGGGAGAAAACCGAAATACCCTCCGGCAGCCCTAGATGAAGTCCGCCCTAAGTCCACCCGGACCACCTACAGGACAGACCCCAATGTGCGAGGAGAGGAGGATGGGCACTCTAGGGGCAGATCCCTAAGGTAGGTACCGGGGGACATGAGCGGACGGAAGGAGGGGGCACCAGAGGCAGTAAGGAGGGATAAAGATGAAAAAAAAAAAAAAAAAGACTAGCTTTTTGGCTGTAAACCATATTTCCAGTTCTCTGAAGTCCTCTGAGAGCTGACAGTTCAGACGGTTTATGTCCTTAGAGCTTCTATGCTCTACAGCATCATCAGTGTAGTGTAAGAGGTTTACTTTGCCACAGTTTCTCAGCATGTCCTTAACGAAAAGGGAAAATAGCAGTGGTCTGAGTATGGAACCTCATGGCATACCAGTTATTAACATAGAAACATAGACTTTGACGGCAGATAAAGACCACTTGGCCCACACAGTCTGCCCATCTCCCTACCTATTGGATAAGCTGCAGATTCTAGTTAACCAACAGCCTACTTCCTGCAACCCCCCACTATAATTGCCTTATGTCTGTCCCATGCATGTTTGAATTCCCCCACTGTTTTAGACCCCGCAACCTCTCCAGGAAGGCGGTTCCATGCGTCCACCACTCTCTCCGTGAAAACAAATTTCCTCACATTACCCCTGAGCCGTCCCCACTCTATCTTTACATTGTGCCCCCTTGTTCTTACACATCTCTTTTTCTGAAAGATGCTACCCTCCTGGACTTTGTTGATTCCCTTGAATTTTCCCAGAATGCCTCTAAGAATGATGTGAATTAGACCCAAGTCCTTCAAAGGTGTATTGGTTTTATTATTACTCAGTGACAGCACTTTATAAAGAAAATTGCCACATATCCAGTTACAAATTCTGGATACATTTATTTTTATATCCTCAAAGAAGCCTTCCTCTTGATCAGATAGATTACATCATGCTTTTAGGCTACAGAAATCTTTACAAATTTTACCTCTTTTAATGCTGTTAATATTATGAGTACCCCTCTGTTCCCATGTTGCATTGGATGCTGTTTTCCCCAAGATTTCTATGCTTAGGTTTCTCCAAAGTGGTTGGAATGGGGATTTATTTAGTTTGAGTTTAAAAGTGGTGCTAGCTGATTTATTTGGCGATAGAGTCTGTAATTAGAGCGTTATTTATATTGTGTTTAGGTTTAGCAAATATTAGGGTAGTGAGACTTATGTTTTTTTCTTCTCATGGTGTTTTTTTTTTTGTTGTTTTTTTTGTTGTTGTGCCCACTGCTGGCAGCTTGGCAGACAATATACCAGACTGATCTGGTCCCTGTCACTCCAGGGATCTTCATACAGCACGGCAGTTGGGGGGGTCCAACCATGTGCCCCATCCCTAACCCTGAGGATGCTGCCACAAGAACTGGTACTTATAGGCTGATGATGTGTGCAGTCAAGCACATAATGATGTACTCCCCTCTCAGCACTGTGAGCCGTGTCCCACCACCCATGCATCCACAGGCAGCAGGGATGGGTGGTGTGAGAGTCCTTCCCCCAGAGAGGTTTGTGTCTGTTGGGACACTCAGTTCTTCCTCCCCCCCCCCCGCCTTTGGCCAGCCCCAGATGATCTGAATCTTTTTCTATTGACAGCCACTCTGCAGTAAGGTTTTTGTTGTTTGAGATAATCAGCCACTTTGAGTTTTGATTAAGTCTTATGCAGATTAGTACAAAAAGTGCCAGAGTGGTTAAAAAAAACAAAACACAAGACCTGTGATTAGTCAGATGTGATCATATGCCTGTGTGTTATCCCAGCACAACAGCACAACGCAGAAATACATAATTTTGTAAACCTCATTTACTCAATGTTTAAAATAAAAATCAGAGGAACCATTGTATAATTGCAATAAGGCACTCCAGAGTGTGCGCATCTGTGGGATAATGGCACTTCTCGGGTGCCTCATTTCCCAAGGCATTCCATTATCCCACAGTAACACACACCCTGTCATTCCTCATTGCTTTACGAACATACACATATTCTGCCATGCCTCACTGAAAACAATTCTGGCAGAATAAATAAC
Source organism: Neoceratodus forsteri (assembly GCA_016271365.2). Classification (NCBI taxonomy): domain Eukaryota; kingdom Metazoa; phylum Chordata; order Ceratodontiformes; family Ceratodontidae; genus Neoceratodus; species Neoceratodus forsteri. Next base: position 95,930,096 of record JADMNL010000029.1, on the reverse strand, counting down.
ATATTGTAGCACTACAAGTGCCCATGAAATAGGCAAAGCCATGCCAGTGAGAATACGGTACACTGCTTCTGTTTATATTCTAACACTGCTTGCTGTTTGTCTTTCATCTACTCTAGGCGAGCTGTGTTTATGCTCCTGTCTCTAGGGCAGGAGTACCTTGTAAACAAATAGTTGATGTGTCAAGAGATATCCTCCCAGTGCAAACAGAGCTGAATAAAATAACGGCCTAAGCAGTCACTTGCTGTTGAGTCCATGCCCTTGGTGCTTACAAGTACCTGTTTAGATTGGGTCACAATATCCTCTCTCCTAATAGATAAGGGAAAGCAACACATCAGAATTTAGTTGTCAAGTCTTTGCTCATAACAAGGCCAAGACTGAATGATCATGGTGACGTTACTCCATGAGTCCCTCCAGGTTGCAGTGCAGAACCCATACAACACTGAATCTGGTAGGGTTGTGGGTCTTAGCCCCTGTGGCACCCCAGGTAAACATGAGACATGTATTCTAACTTTAAAAAAACAAAACAGAGAGCAGATGTTAGATGGTAAGCAAATGTGAAGTGGGGTGCTGCAGTGCATCCTTCCCCTTTAAGGTAATGTATTTGTCATACACACAAATCTAACTGTTCCAGTAAAAGTAAACACATTTCGACAAGACGTTAGCATAATCATGTCTTCATTTGAACATCTGAACATGAATTACATGACATCTCACAGAAATAAAACTGCACAACAAAGGGAAGGTCAAATACCCTGACAAAACACCCACTGAGCTCAACTTTCAAATGCTTGCATCAAACCCTGTCCATGGCACAGTTGCACCCAATTTTGGTAAGTTGAGTGCAGTTGACACTTTACCCGGTTTATGGCAGTTTGCGCCAAACATCTGGTGCAAGCTCTGTAAAATAGGGCACCCAGGATTGCTGCCAGCTAGACCAGAAAAGGTTGGTCTAACTTGCAGCAATGGGTGCATGGGATCGATAATTCCCAATCACAGGGACCTGCGACATTCACAGCCATTTGAAAATCAAGTCCATTACATTTGAACACGATGAATACAAGGGTACACTTGGTGGGATGAGTGGGAGAGGTGAGCAGTAACAAACATTAGGGTACATGATAAAGCAGCTCTTACTGCACACCTCAGGAAGGTTGTGAAGCACATGACACAACAAAACTTAAACAAGACTTTTTATAAGTTTAAAATACAACTACTAATTTCAGTGACACCCAGCCAAGCTGTGCGGTAAGATTACGCTTACTATCTGGTCACATGATGTGGTTCAGCCAATCATGTTCTTCCTTTTTTCAGCACTGTTTTATAATTAAAGGAGTACTACAGTCAACATGTATGAAAACATATGTTGTGCAGAGTGTTTTGATTTGTGGGTGTAGTCCTGGTGGGTCCATCCCTTTGTTTACTATTAGGAGTTTTTTCTAAATTTGCCTACTAGTTTTATGGCCCCTGGGAATCTCCATGTTAGCAGAGGTTATTGCTCTTCTCTTCCTACAATGCCTCCTGCCTCATGTGACAATGATGCATCCAGGTCCACTAATTCAGTGAATGAAAGCTGCTGCAGCAGTTTGCTGTTAAGAGCCCAATATTCTGGTCTCAACCAAATAACTCTATTTCAGTGTTTTTGTTTTCTGGGTATATGTCTTGCTCTAGCCAGCAGGAGTAAATATTTTGTTTTTAAAGCTTTTCATTTCATCAAACTACACAGCAGCCTTAAAAAGCCTGCAGCTCACCCCAGGTCATCAATCCAGTAATTAGCGAAGACTCTAGAACAGCACAGTCAATTATCCCTCAGGTGTTTTCAAAACTGTAAATGTAGCCTTTATTAGTGCTCACTGGGTAAGGAAAGTTACTTCAAGAGCACTAACTGGAGTCACCCAATGGCTTAATGGAAGCACTTCAAGTTTCCATACTAGCAATCTGGGCTCAGAAGTGAGCCCAGGTCTGCATGGGTCAGGCAGCCAAGCTGGGGAGTGCTCCCAAAGGGGAGGACAAGCCAGACAGGGAGGGAGTCAGCCCAGCTCTGAGGGCCCACAATGTTACTCTGGGACACCTGGCCAAAAGTTGGATACGTGCCTTTGGGGGGAGGACTGCCATCCCCCCTCCATCCTCCATGGAAGGGTAGTCTGTATGTAACACAGCCAGGTAAGCAACAGGGAGAGATGGGTGCTGGTGGTGTGGGGCCAGGGCAAGGGCAAAAGCCGCTGCCCAAGTGTCCCAGAGGAGGATAAATGATGAAGAAAAGAAAAAACACCAATCTTGCTCATTTCAATAGTAAATTGGAAACCCCCACTAGTAGCTTACCTGCACCGGAGTTCAACTCTTAGTTTGCCAACAGAATTTGAACATACAGGAAATCTGGACGGATATATCCATCTGCGGCAGAGCAAGGGTTAACTAAGCCTGTTTTTGAAAAGTATTTTCTTTAGATTTTGAGAAGGGGAAGGGATAGTAAATGAGAGCTGGCCGCCCAGTCCTTTCTCCTTCCTGGTCCTGATTTAGTCCAGCACTGCTCCATGTGCTACCCCTGCGTTCCTACATTTTGTGACAAAGACGTTTGTAGAACGCGGGGGAGTGCTTCATTTATAGCAAGAGAAGCGTCATTTAAAACAGGGATTTTTATATTTTAGAGGTCCAACAAGGCCAAATCAAAGACATAGCTCAACTAACAAGAGACAAATGACGCTCCCCCTGTGCCAACTGAAGGGTCTGCCATATTCTACAAACGCATCTCTCACAAAATATAGGAGCACGGGGCCGCATGGGGGTGGCATTGGACTATGTTGGGAACAGGAAAGGGAAGGGATCAGGTGGCTGGCTATCATTTATTATCCTTTCTCCTTTTCAAAATGAATTTTTTTTTAAAAATGGGCTTTGTTAAACTCCGGTGCAGGTAAGCTACTGGTGGGGTGGGGGCGCTGCCAAAAAGCACCAGAACTGCTGTAAAACTGACTCTAAACCAGTACTTGCAGAGTCTATGGTCCTGGATGCATCACTGTCACATGGAACGGGATGCACTGTAGTAAAAAGAAGAACAATAATTCATGCTAACACGGAAATCCCCAGAGACATAAAACTAGTAGGGAAATTTAGAAAAAACTCCTAATAGCAAATATAGCGAAGGACACACCAGGACTAAACACACGAATCAAAACACTCTGCACAACATATGTTTTTGCAAATTTTTACTGTAGTACTCCTGTAAGGAATATTACACGATGGAGTGTAGTATACCCATGAGATATTGCCTCACCTCAGGTGTGTTATGAGTCAAAAGGGCACAGGCCAAGTGACTCATGCATCAAGGAAGTGGCACTATACCATCCTATACTGCACTGTGGAGTATATTACAACTATTATACAGCCAGAGATTGCAACAGTAGCAGCAAAAGCAGAAGGTAAGTTGTGTTGAAAACCTTGGACTAATATGTAATAGTAGTTGTACTGGCTGAATCAGGACATTTCGTAAACACTGTGGTGAGGAATGGATGCCAGGGCAGCCATATTATATGCAGGCAAAAATTGGAGGAGTACTGCGAAGACAAAGCAAAATGTCTGTTGGCTGGTCCTTTACTTTTTGCTGTGGGTATGTGCAGGAATGCCCTCATGGTTGTTAGCTAATCAAGTCTGAGTATTTGTTTTAACCACTGGATAGTAAGACTGGTATCAACAGAGTCTCCTGCTTAGTTTGGCAGTACCTCTGTGCTGCCATGCAGGGCAACTGGGATGAATGCTTGATCCAGATTCCTAAACGGGCTGGGGGGGGGTGGCTGTAGGGACCCTGTAAAAGTACTGCAATATGGCTCAGCTCTGGGGGAGGCAAGGTTGCAAGTGTCACAGTGACAGCAACCACTGGAGGACTGTGCTAGTTGGTGCCTTCAAGGGCAGGGAATAAGGCAATAAAAAAGGGGAGGTGAACTGAAGGTAATTCCTTCCTATTGCCTACGAATGACCCCCTCCTTTCCCCTTCTCCTTCGCTACTGTCTCCCCAAATGACACCATAAATGCCCTGCTAGTGATGAACCCTTCAAAAGGCTCCTCCCTGGATGGCCTTGACACTAAACTACTATCCCTCTCAGCCCCAGCCATCGCCTACCCACTCTCTATTATCCTGAACCTCTCTTTCTCAACTGCCTCAGTACCTTCCCCATAGAAACACAAAGTGGTCCTTCCCCTTCCCAAAGGCGGAGACCCCACCTCCCCTGGCAACTACCACCCCATCGCTCTTCTTCCTACCCTTGCCAAACTTCAGGAACACCTAGCCCTCTCCCAGCTCACCGCTTACCTCAATGACTCCTCCTTCTTCACTCCTTATCAATCTGGCTTCAGGAAAAATCGCTCCACCGCTACCTCCTTTCTTCGGTTGACTGATTCTATCCTCACGGGAATGGACAATGGCCAAATCACCTCAGCCATTTTTGTCAATCTGGCCAAAGCCTTCGACACAGTCTCCCACTCCCTTCTCCATGACTCCCTATCAACAGGGCTATCTCCCTTATCCACAGACTGGTTCAAGGCATACCTCACTGGCAGAACCCAATCAGTCAAAATCTGACCCAATTTCCTCAACCCTCCCTATAAGAACTGGTGTCCCCCAAGGATCAGTGTTAGGCCCCATACTATTCTCTATTTTTCTAAATGATCCCCTGTCCACCCTGCTCTCCCTTCTCCTCCATTCACATGTACGCTGATGATACAGTCTTGTGTGCATCTGGCTCCTGCCCCACTGAGGTTGCATCCAACTTGCAGCACGACTTTGACAAAGTTCAGCATTGGTTTGCAAACCACCAACTACCTCTCAACACTAAAAAAAAACAAGACTCCATGACCTTCGGCACCAGGCAGGGACTTACCAGGTTTCCCGCTCTACCCTCCTTCCACACTCTTAATGGGACTTTACTCGAGGACACATCCTTCTTCAGGTATTTAGGTGTCTGGCTGTACCAACACCTGAACTTCTCTGGTCTTATCAACGCCATTCAGAAAAAATTGCATCCCAAGCTCGGCGCCTTATTCAGGAACCGAGCTTGCATTCCACCCACAGCAAGGCGTGAGATTGTCCAGAAGATGATCCTACCTATCTTCAACTACTGTGACGTATTCTATGATGCTGCCCCTAAGTCCTCACTGGCCAGACTAAATACCCTCTTCAACTCCTTTTGCCATTTTTCCCTTGACGCCCCCTTCGTATTCATCATTGTGATCTCTACCTTGCCCTATCCTTCCCTTCCCTTCCCTGATGAACCGATGTCTCTCTCACTGCACAAAATTCATCTCCAAGCACTGGCTGGGTAAACTTCCCTCCTATCTCTCCCATGCCTTTACAACTGCCCCTTCCCACTCCCTAAGATCTACTGACTCATGAACCCTGGTGGTCCTATGCCGCTCCACCCTTATTGGCCAATCGGGTTATTCTTATCGCCTCCCAAAAATCTGGAATTCACATTCCCCTCAGATTTGCCACTCATCCTCTTGCTATTCCATTAACTCTGCCCTCAAGGACTTCCATGCCCTTTCCTGTACCTGCCATGACCCTCCCTAATCCCCCCACAATCTCCCCTAAACCCATATTACCACATGTCTACTCCCCACCACTCCTATTTCCCTTGGATTGTGCTCCTCCTAGTTCCCTACTCTCCCTCCTTCCAAAATGTTCCTCTCCCTTCTTTCTCTACCCTTAATCTATCTCTCTCCTGTGAGTTCAATCACTGCCTTGTGCAGGCAGGATCCATAGCGCACGGTGGGCAATAAACTTTACCCCTTTACCCTATTTCTCCTTTTACTGCACCCCCCATCACTGCCTTGTGCAGGCAGGGTCACCCAGCACACTGGTGGGGTACTGCCCCCATACTATAGTTGATTTCTGCTACCCCCTCCCACAACATCCCTCCCCCAACATCCCCCTCTCTCGCATCACTATATATAAAGAACTCTTATTGCCTATAACCTGTGTCCACCAGTAGGGCTGTCCACCAGCCTGCCCAGATAGGGATAACAGTACACTGTTGAATGTCAACCCCCTTCTTCCCCTTGGATACCCCCACCTACAATGCCTCTCTCTCATCACTCTGCCACACTCTACCTCTCCTCTCTTCTCCTCCTACCCCCCCTTCCGGTTAACATAGCCTAACACTGGCCTACCTCTACACTCAATTAAGCACTTATAACCTACCCCATACCATTCTTATATGCACTTTAGTCCACCCCGTTGTCTCTGTTTGCCTTGAAAATCGTGTTCTGCCTGCGTCTCTGCGTAAATTTCCTTTCCCTTATTCCATTCTGCCCTCCACAACTTTTCACTCCCACCTTCCATTCTTCCTCTCTTTACTCCAATCATTGTAAATTTTGAATATCTATGTTACACTTATGGCTACCAATTACTATTGGGTCACCTTACCATCTAGTGCTACATACTGCTGCCATGTTATTATATGTGTTCCAGTGTGTTACCAACTGTCACCAAACTGTTGCCAATTTGCTATATGTGTCTTCATATCTACTATACTTAACTGTTGCATTGTTAGCCAATGTGATCCACCTGTAATCCCTCCTGCTCTCACTGCATGCAAGTAAGCAAATTGTATTCCAACATTGTAACACGTCTTCTGCATTCTATTCCATTGTTCCCTACCCACCAGGTTGCACAGGGAGACGAGCAACTTGTTGCTCAGGATGCCTTCCTGGTGAAACATTTCAATAAATAAAAATAAATAATTGTCCAGTGGCTACAACATAGAGAATATTGGATGGGCAACCATGCAGAAGCAGTGTGTTCTGCCACAGATAAGTTTGATTCCCTGTGACCTCGAGAGCAAAGCTCAAGAGGTCCAAGGAATCAAACCCCGAGGTGGCAGAACACACTGCTTCTGCATTGGGTTGCCCATCCTGTATTTTGTATAGTGTATGGTGCTACTTGTATCCTAGTTTAGGTTTTCTAACTAAATGTTTTCATTGAAAAATAAACTGTAGTCTCCCATTTCGTATTTTGGGAACTATGACTTGTTCTTGCCAAGTTGTGTGGTTGCTAGGGACTGGGCATCCCTATGTTAGCAGCGCACACTCCAATTGGTTGCCACTGTAGTGTGGGTGGGTTTTCAAAGAAAAAAACATGGCAGGCAGATGTCTTGCTTAACAAGCTTATCCACGAACTGGAGGCAGAAACTTCTTTTTTTATGCTGGTTCTCGTCACGGAGAATAAACTGCTTCTGAGCGGTGAGTGTTTTTAAAAAAACGCCATGCACAGCTTCCATGTTTGAAGCAGATTACACTGCTGTCAATGCGCAGTGTTTTTTTTTTATGGTGACTTTCACACAGGGCTTAAGCTTTTCACTCTGAATGAATGGAATGCTGTTCTGCACCTATGGTTAGCAAAGCATTCCATTCATTGTTGAGCATGTGGCTGAACAGCATTTCAGTATGGTGGAATTTCCAGTTAGAACAGCATTCCACCATACCCTATAAATACTTAAACTTATCATCTTGGATACACAGAATTCATCTGGAATCATAATCTTATCTGCCTTTTCTGTTTTTCCCCACCCCCCTTGATTTTTCCATTTTCTCCACCTGTACTACATCCTGATGACTGGTGTTGCCAAGATGGCCCCCTTCTTCCAGCCAATATAGCAACTGAGGTTCTGTCTTCACAGCTGAAGCCATGCCATTTCTTGGTTGGCCAGAAGGGTGTGTGCAAAAAGTATGCATCCTGCTACCTTCTGCCCCACAGTGGAGCGCTTCAGCTCTTCAACTTGATCTGCCATTTATTTCTTTTTATTGGATTTATTATTTTTCCTCCTAGTGGCATCTAGGCCCCCTTCAGCTATCCACAGTCACATCATCCCTCATTCTCTGAGGCTTATCACCAAGTGCTCCAATGGATTCCCCCGCCCCATGGTGGGACCATTGGGAAGGGGTGAATTCCTCTCCAGAGAGTGCCTCTGGATCAAGAATGGAGTGCTGCATCCTGCAGCTTACCTAGGTTTTCACTGTTCTATCTTGTACTCTGGGAAGGCACACATTGTGCTTCACTGTGCATAACATGGGCTTGCACAGACCGCTCTACACCCCCCCATTGAGGAAGTGTACATCCACTGGGATGCTCAAGCCCCCTTCTGCAAGCCAGTCCTCCAGCTTCCCAGGGCAGTTCTGGGTTGCCAGTATCATGGGCAGCAATGGGATCTGTATTTTTCATAATTAAGTGTACCAAATAGCATTTGGATGGATTCAGTAGCCTTAGAAACATAGAAGTTGATGGCAGATAAGGATCACAAGGCCCATCCAGTCTGCCCATTTCTTCTTCTACCTTATAAATGTGCCATCGGCCTTTGCTCTGTCAATGGCCTATCTATTCATACTCATCTGTATTGCTCCCTTATGCCTATCCCATGCCTGTTTGAAGCCCTGCACTGTATTCATATCCACCATTTCCTGAGGTAGGCTGTTCCATGCATCCACCACCCTTTCTGTGAAAAACAACTTCCTTACATCACCCCTTAATCGGCCTCCCTCTAATCTCATGCTGTGTCCTCTTGTCCTGCTGTTTTTCTTATATTGAAACATGTTAGACTCTTTCACCTTGTTAATGCCCTTAAGGTGTTTGAATGTTTCAATCATATCACCTCTCTCCCTCCTTTGCTCTAGGGTATACATATTGAGCTCTGTTAATCTGTCCTCATATGTCTTCTGATGCAGTCCCTGCACCATTTTGGTTGCCCTTCTCTGGACTGCCTCAATTTGGTTAATGTCCTTGTGAAGCTGTGGCTTCAACTGCACTTGAAACTTCAGATGGGGCCTAACCAGTGTCTTGTAAAGAGGGATTATTAACTCTCTTCTGGCTTGTGATACCCCTACTAATACACCCTAACACCCCCCTAGCCTTACCTACTGCTTTAGTGGTCTGCTTGGATAATTTAAATTCATCGGTGATGATGATGCCCAAGTCTCATTCTTCCCTTGTGACTGCCAGCAACTCCCCTCCCAGCCTATAGGTGGCTTTAGGGTTTCTCTTCCCTATGTGCATGATCTTGCACTTCTTTACATTAAACCCCAGTTGCCACTCCTCTGACCATTTTGCTAGTTTATCCAGATCTCTTCTCATTCTGCCCACCCCATCTGGATCATCTACTCTGTTGCAGATCTTGGTGTCATCTGAAAACAGACAAACCTTACCCTGTAGTCCATCTGCAATGTCACTGATGAAGATATTGAAGAGGACTGGCCCCAAGACTGATCCCTGAGGTACCCCACTTGTGACTTGCATCTCTTCTGACTGTATACCATTTACCACCACTCTCTGTTTTCTGCCCACCAACCAGTTTGCCACCCAGTTGACCAACTTCTGACCCACCCCGAGCCTACCCAGCTTATTAATCAATCTTCTATGTGGAACAGTATCAAAAGTTTTGCTGAAGTCAAGGTAGGCAACATGAACTGATCCCCCTTGGTCCACCTCTCCGGTTACCCAGTCAAAGAAATCTATGAGATTAGTTTGACAGGACCTTCCTTTTGTAAACCCATGCTGTCTTGGATCCTGTTGCACTATTCTTTCCTTAAGGAGTGCCTCCATAATCTTGTCCACTACTGAGGTAAGACTGACTGGTCTGTAGTTCCCTGCCTCCTCCCTGCTACTACTGTTGTGGAGCAGGATCATATGAGCCCTTCTCCAGTCTTCTGGGACCTCTCCTGTGCTCAGAGACTCAATAAACAGTTTTGATAATAGTTCTGCTAGTTCCACCCATAGCTTCTTTAGTACCCTGGGATGTATGCCATCAAGTCCCATTGCCTTGTCCACCCTGAGCCTATTGAGCTCTTGTAGGACCCTTTCTTTTGTGAAGGGACCAGTGCTCACCTCTCTCCCCTCTGTGTGCATGGTGCTGAGCTGTGGGCCCTGCCCCATCTTCTCTTCAGTAAATACTGAGCAGAAGTACCTACTTAGAATAGATGCTTTTACGTGGTCCTCTTCCTCACACTCCCCCTTATCCCCTTTAATTTTAGCAATAACCCCTCTGGACTTTCTCCTTTCACTGATGTATCTATAGAAAGTCTTATCACCTTCTTTTACTGTTTGTCCTAGTGTTTCCTCAGTTTGGGCCTTTGCCTGCCTTACTGCCTTCCCTGCTTCCCTTAGGGAAGTTTGGTATGCCTATCTTCAATCCACTGTGTTCCCATATATTTTCTGAAGGCCAGCTTTTTGGCTCTGACCTTTTCTGCTACTGTTTTTGAGAACCAGAGTGGTTTCCTTCTTCTTTTGCACTTCCTTTTCTCTCTAGCACAATGGGATGTTGCTTCAAGTATTGCATCCTTTATACTTGCCCACGTTGCCTGTACCCCCTCACCTGTATTTCTTTTTTCCAGGGCTAGCTTAACTCTGTTGGCCATCTTATCAAAGTCAGCTCCTCTGAAGTTCCATATTTTTGCCTTGGAATGGGATGATTTAGTTGTAGTGGCCAAACTGAACCACACCATGTGATGGTCATTGGCCCACAGGTGACCTTCTACCTGGAGATCTGTGATCCTTTCCCTGTTCGTCAGCACTAGATCTAGGATAGCCCTGTCTCTTGTGGATTGTTGTACCAGTTGTTTGAGTCCCTTCCCTTGCAGGAAATCCACCATGTGTCTAGTTCTGGCAGATGTTCCTGCAGGTATTGGCCATCTCTGATAGAAACATAGAATGTGTCGTCAGAAAAGGACCAGGAGGCCCATTAGTCTGCCCTGTTTTCCCTGTCTATCACTACACCCTGGGCTCTATTTGTCACAGATGTCCATCCATCCTCCCTTACCTTTATTATACCCACGTGCCTGTCCCATGCAAGTTTGAAGCTCCCCACTGTCTTCACTCCCACCACCTCTTCTGGCAGGCTGTTTCAGGTGTCTACAACCCTTTCTGTGAAGAAGCATTTCCTCACATCCCTCTTAAATTCCTCCCTCAAGCTTCATAGCTTACCTCTGTGTACTGGTACTCCTCCTCCTGTATCTTTGTCACCCCAGTGAGGTACTTACAAGTCTCAGTAATGTCCCCTCTTGCACTCCTTTCCTCTAGGGAGTACATGCCTCCTCCTGCCCCCTTCCACCTCCTCATGTTACATTCAGGCCCCTGTGCCTGCCTCACCCATCTTTGAAGCCACTCACTGTTTTGGCACAGACCACCTCATCTGGCAGTCTGCTCCATTCATCCACTTTTTGTGTGAAAAAGTACTTGCGGACATCCCTCCTGAACCTTCCCCCAGCCAGCTATAGTGGTTCCCCCTCTTGGATATAATAGGCATAGCTGGAGGCGGCCATCAGTTATTATAATACTAGGTGGGGGGCATGTGCAAACCAGATTGGATCAAATCAGAACCAGTGCCATTTTCTGAAAAGGAACCTTATAAGAGCCCTTCTTTTGAAGTTCTGAAAGGTTCCGATTATTTTTTTTTTAAACTTTCAATCTTTATTGAGAGAATTTTGTACAAGCTAATCAACATACAAAACATATATATATATATATTTACTCCTATAGGCATCACCAATCATTGCTGAGCAATTACAAAATTACACTTTGTGACAGTCTCATTTAAATCCATTATATTAGCAGTTTAAGTAAACTGCGTGACATTTCATCATTTAAAACATGGTTAGGTGGGGTTTAAATTATTGATATTATGATGAGGGAGTAGGATGTAGGTCGGTTGTCAGGGGTAATCCTGACTTTTGCTTTGATTCCCACTATGGCCCTTTAGGGCACAAAATTAGGTCTTCTTGGTGATATATAGTGGACCAGTGGACCCATCTTTTCCAGGCGAGTTTGAAGGATTCCACACTTTTATTTAACTTGGCTGTTAATTGTTCCATTTTATAAACCTGCATCTTTATTTCATCCCACTGAGACAGCTTAAGGGGGTTAGGTGTTAACCAGTTGTTGGTGATGACTTTCTTTGCTGTGAGAAGGGAGATAATTAATAATTGTTTTGTAGATGAGTCTCTACAAGTGACTGGGAAATCCGAAAAGAGGAAGGTCTCCACGGTTAACTCATTTAATCCCATAACAATTTGGGACAGAGCATCAGAGAGGCTACGTAAGAAGGGTTGTAATACAGGGCACTGCCAGAAAATGTGACTGTGTGTGGCTCTGGAATCTCTACATCCCCTCCAGCATCTGGAACTTCTCTCCCGCAGGTACTTCACCTGTATAGCTGGGGTTTGGAAATACCTGAGGGAGACCCTCCAGGAGAATTCCTTCCAGGTTGGGGATGTCAGACCCCTGTGGATGTAGGTTAAGTGTCTGCTCCAGTGTTGACCTGTGAAGGTTATTCACAGGTCCCTTTCCCATGCTCTCTTCAGCCTAATCTGAGAGTCTGCCCCCAGGGTCTGGGTTCCTCTATACAGATAGGAAATCATATGGTTTAGAGAGCCCTGGTCATCTAGGGCAGCAGTGAGTATATCTATTATAACTGGCCTCACTTGCTGCCGGGGAGTGATGCTGATCTGCTTGCCAACGAAATTTAAAGCCTGTGAGGTTCGAAAGTTATCCTGTGGTCTGAGGCCATAGTTAGCTTGCAGTTCCAGACTACAGAGAATTTTTCCTTCCCTAAGGAAATGGTTTACCATATGTAGGTTTAGGTTCTCCCTTGTTCTGTATCCATGGTCCAATAGGGCTGGGGTAAATTGAGAATGTTATGGTAGTGAGAAAAAGAGTGCTCTATAGGGGGAGAGCCTCTTAGATTCCATAAGTATTCTCCATACTCTAATTGTATTGACAGTATAGGGGTTGTCTGAGAGATCTTCTAGGGGGGTACCGCAGCAGAACCTTATTTAGGTTCATTAGGTCCTCTTCCCTGACTTCTAGTTCCTTTCATTTTGCACTGTATGTTGGCAATAGCCAGTATATTGGGACTCAGAGCTGAAAGGCCACATAATAAAGCTCATGGTCCAGGAGGGTGAGCCCTCCCTGTTTTTTTTGGTAGTTGTAGGGTTGTAATTTTAATTCTTGGCCTTTGGACCCCCCCAGATATATCTAAAGATCTTTTTGTGTATTCCCCCAATGAGCCCTTTGGGCAAGGGTATGGGGAGTGTCTGGAAAAGGTATAGCAAACGAGGGAGTAAGTTCATCCTCACTGTATCTATTCTCTGGATGAAAGGGATGGGGGGGGCTTCCATCTCTCCATATCTGTTGAGATCTGATCCATCAGGGGGAGGTAGTTTAATTCTTCCATCTTGGAGAAGTTCCCTGCAAGTTGGACCCCAGGATATCTGAATGAGGTCAGGTCCCATGTGAAAGGGAAGGAGATGGCTGTCTCTGGTGAGGGAGTGTAATTAAATTTCAAAACTTCAGTCTGTGTGGGATTAATCTTATATCCTGAAATGGCTCCAAACTCCTTCAGTAGTTCCCAGATGGGTCGGAGGGATTGTTCAGGGTTAGCTAGGTAGATTAGCAGGTCGTCAGCATATAGGAACAGCTTTTGTTGCTGCTCCCCTGCCACCACTCCTTGTATATTCTGGGCTTGTCTAATGGCTTGGGCCAGGGGCTCTAAGTATAGGGCAAAGAGCAAGGGGGGCAAAGAGCACCCCTGCCTAGTGCCTTTGCATAGGAGAATAGGGTCTGAGGTAGAGCCATTTATTTTTAATTTGGCCCATTGGGTTGTTGTATAGAGATCTGAATATTCCCATGAATTCTAGAGGGAACTTCAATTTCTGCAGTACCGCATCCAGAAAAGACCAGGCCACCCGGTCAAACGCTTTCTCTGATTCTAGGCTTAAGAAAAGGAATGGGGCGGGTGACCGGATGGCATGGTGTAGAAGGTGTCATTTCTTTTTTATACTGTCCTGAGTTTGCCTAAGTGGGATAAACCCACATTGATCTCTGTCAATGAGCTGTGGCGGAAGTCCCTCTACTCTCTTTGCCACAGCTGCCGCAAAGATTTTATAATCAGTATTGAGAACTGATATTGGTCTGTAAGAGGTATATGCTATAGGATCCTTCCCTGGCTTCAGTATGTTGCAGATGGTGGCATATCGCCAGGATATTGGAGCTGGTTTCCTTTTCTAAATGCCCCAACAGGCCAGGCGGAGTGTTGGGAGCAACTGTGTTTGGAAGGGCTTATAAAACTCTGTTGTGTACCCATCTGGGCCTGGGCTCTTATTGGTTTGTAGCAAGGAGATTGATAGGGCCAGTTCCTCCTTAGTGATAGGGGCCTTCAGGGATTCCTGTTGTCTTGGAGAGAGTGTGGGAAGAGCAAGGTTCTTCAGGAACTCGTCTATTTTCTGGGGGGTTTTGGTATGGTCCGGGGTGTAAAGGGTACTATAAAATGATGTGACGGTTTGCATGATCTTTAAAGGGGCATTCTCTATCCTCCCTGTGATATGGGATCTGATCTGGGTGATGGATGCTTGCTTTACTTTTTTCCTAAGTCTGTGGGCTAGTAATCGAGTAGCCCTGGGGCCCCCCATCATAGAATTTTTGTTTCAGGAACCGTAAGGCTTGTTCTGTGCAGATCTCCAGTATATGCTGGATCCTTTGCCTGGTGGCTTCTATTAATGAGACTACTCCTGCATTTCCCTCTGTGTGTTCGGCCAGTAATTCTCTTCATTGGTTTTGAAGTCTGGATACGGTTTGTGCCTGGGTCTTTTTGTGGTGGGAGGCAAACTTGATAATTTAGCCCCTTAGGACTACCTTAAGCGTGTCCCATAATAAACTAGCAGATGTTTCTGGGGTGTCATTATCTGCAATGATCTGCTGTATCTTGGAGTCCACCAACCATTTAAATTGTGGGAGGTGTAAAAGAAAATTGTTGAGTCTCCATAATGTTTTCCTACACGTTCCCCCCGCCCTCCAGCTCCAGCCTAACCAGAGAGTGATCAGAAAGCACTGAGGGTATCATTTCACAGGATATGATATGATGTTGAAGCTCTTGTGGAATATGGCAGAAATCAATTCTTGCATATATTTTATGTGGGTACGAATAATGTGAGTATCCCCCTTTTGGGGGGGGTGTAAGGCACCAGGCATCTGCCCATCTAGACTCCTTTATGTACGCCTGAGCAGCTTTCTGAGCTGTTGTCCTCCTGTGTAGTTTTAAATTAGATGTATCCCAGTTGTCATAGATAAAGTTATGGTCCCCCCCCCCCCCATGATTAGTACTCCTTTATGGTATTTAATGATTTTTTTGTAGGAGAGTTCTAACCACTCCTGCATCTGAACCTGGGGGGATGTAGAGACAGGCTAGAGTGATTTGTTCTCTTTCATATAGACCTCCCAGAATAGCCAATCTCCCTTCTGGGTCAGTGTAAGTGGAGGAGACCAGAAAATGGGTATACCGGGGTACTAAGATCGCTGTTCCCCTTCGTTTGCCATTTTTGTAAGAGGAGGCCATGATATGTGCGAAGCCAAAACTCCCCAGTTTCTGGTGTTCTATCCTGTTAATGTGAGTCTCCTGAAGGAGGAGAAATGTAGGTTTCTGTTTCTTCAGATAACTCAATGTTTTATGCCCTTTAGTGGGGTTATTGAGCCCATTCACATTCTGTGAACAAACTATTATTTTGTTAGCGGGGTCCACCTAAGCAGTTTAAACAGTCTGGGGAAAAAGGAAGCTTCCCTGTTCTTGCCAGTACCCTCTGATTCTGCCATTTGTCACATATCTGATAATTTTTTTATGCATAGATTTTCCTCTCCTCAGATGGCCTGTCTCCCCCCTTGGGCATTTGCAATCTCCCAGCTCCATCACCACAGGTCCTTCTTTGAGGACCCCTCAAAATGGTGAGAGCCTGAGAGTACCAGAGTTTTATCATTGAAATGACTGTTTGTGTTCTTCCCCATCTGCATCCTTCTTGCCTCTCTCAATTGATGCATCAGAATGCCTCGTTGATGTACAGTGAGTCCCCTGAGAAGGAGGGCAAATCCTCCGTGGTACACAACTATGGTCACAGAACCAAGGCATCCCCCTTCCCTAGTCAGGGAAAAGCTGCTGCTGGCCCTTGGCACCATGGGACTGTTAGCTACCCAGTCGCTAGCATCTGGGCTTGCTCCTGAACACAAGTCCCCCACATCACAGCATGATACACTACTGCTGGGCTGTTCGATTCGGATTCCTTATTATTAAAAAAAAAAAAAAAACCTTCAGTCTGCTCTCTCAGCATACAAGAAGGTCAAAGCCATTGGAGAAAAATCCCAGATAACAAGGCGGTGTTGGGATGGAGTTTGGTCCACATTAAAGGGGCTTGCTCTCTCTGCTAGCAGTGTTATACAATATGTGTGGAGGTGCCAATTAGCTAAATTATATGAAGAGCATTTAGTACAACTTAACATAGAAACACAGATTTTGACAGCAGGTAAGGACGCTTGGCCCACCCAGTCTGCCCATTGGATAAGCTGCAGATTCTAGTTAACAAACGGCCTACTTCTTCCTACCCCTACTATAACTGCCTTATGGCTGTCCCATGCATTCTGAATTCTTCCACTGTTTTTGACCCCACAACCTTCTCAGGAAGGCGGTTCCATGTGTCCACCACTCTCTCCATGAAAAAATATTTCCATAGCCATCCCCCCTCTATCTTTAAATTGTGCCCCTTGTTCTTGCACATCTCTTTTTCTGAAGAATGCTACCTTCTTGGACTTTGTTGAGTTCCTTGAGGTACTTGAAGGTTTCTATCATGCCCCCCCCCTTTCCTCAAGGGTGTACATATTAAGCTCTCAGTCTCTCTTCATATGGCTTCTGTTGCAGACGATGCACCATTTTAGTTGCCCTCTTCTAAGCTGTTTCAGCATCATTACCCTTCACTGATAATATATGATTTAAAGTTGAAAACAGTTCTTTTCCAGAATTCCATGTTGGAGCGGTCTAGGGGGTTGAGCATGATGCGGTGATATGGTACTCATTTCCCAGGAAGGGAGAAAGCTGGTGGCTCATAATTCGTTCGCCTCCACTGACTGATCACCGAGTGGCACTAGTATAAAAAGTAAAGGTATACGCTTGCTCAACCTCTGAGCTAGAGGCTGGGTGCAGCCAAGGAGACCCCCAACATTGGAGTGGGAGTCCAGAAGATCCAAAGTTGAAAAAAATGAGCGGATAAAAAAAAAAAATTTCTTTAAAATTAAAAAAGTTCTAATAAGGCTCAGATCAGAACATTCAATGGCTTATCAGAACATTTCCAAACTTCAGAACCTTTTGTGGGTTTCCCAATCCCAATGAAAGCCCTCTGTGGCTAACAGATAAAGAAAGTAACAAACAAGTATGGGGGATATTACATTTTCATCCAAATGCATCATGTTGAAATGGTTTCCTGGTGTACTTGGCAGAACACTAACAACAGAAATAATCCTCTTTGTGTAAGCTACTTCTGAGAGTCCAGTCTTTCCACATACCTCGGCTTTGGCAATAATTAGTGGTTTGTGTTGGATAGGTAAGAATCCTGCCAGCTCTCCTCCCCCGCCGGGAGTGATCTCATGTGTCTCAGTTTTTTTTTTGTTTTTGTTTTCTTTTTACAAGGTACTTTAAAATTCTAAGGACCCAAGAGTGGAGAGCAATAGGCAGCCGTGTCAATGGCACTGGGTCAGTTAAAGCCCCTTTTTGGGCTTGTTACTGGAACACACACTTCATATGCCTACACACATGCAAGCACACATACCCCCTCAACTGCTGCAGTTTCAACTCCTTATAAGCTCTCCACATGGAGAAGGTGTTACTGGATATTGTGACTAAAAAGTAGAAATTCATATTAATTTGTGATGCTCTGCCAGTAGTTAAGTTCCTGTACACCAACACACTGTTTCTCATAGTTCTCAAAGCTTTATTTTCATGGATTGCTAGAATGTTTCACTTTTCTATCTTTTTAGGTGTGTTCACACACTAGCTGGGTTTTGGCACCATTACTCTGGTATGTGCAATGCAGTGCTGTAACCATTTCCAATGTGCCCACACACAGAAGCTTTTTTCCATTATAATTTTTATTGAATTTTTAAAAACAAAACACAAACATATCAATGTATTCATAAACAACCTTTCCGATCACATTGCTTATTCAGAAATAAAACTTTATGCCGACGGCATCGTGTTAATCTGGAGAGAAAAAAACATACGAAAATGGAATCAGTATTCCCAAAGGCATTCACTTTTTGAACTAAGTTTTGTATGTGGAACTCAAACTGAAGAGAACTGTCAATCACCATTGCTAGCTATTTGTATTTATTAGTATTTGGCAGATTAGGAGTACATTGTCCAATAAATTATTTTCACCCATTTTACTTTTATTTCTGAAACACATCACTTGAGTCTTTTTTTTGAGCAGAGCACTATGTTGGACTGTTTGAACAATTTCTGCAGATGCTGTACTGGGAGATCGGGGGTGGGGGGGCACTGGACCAGCATACACAATGTACAGAGCGATTCGGGGACAGAACCACTGGACCACCAGGAATTTACATTACATGATCTGCAGGGGTGATTGGGGTGAACAACTAGACTATCGGGGAGTTACATTACATGATGTACAGGGTGATTGGGGTGAACAACTAGACCATCAGGGAGTTACATTACATGATGTACAGAGGTGATCGGGGGGGGGGGGAGAAGGAACACTGGACCACCAGGGAGTTCCATTACATGATGTATGAGGTGATCGGGGTGCCCACAGGACCACCAGGAATTTACATTTCACAACAGGGGGAAACCACTGGACCTCTAGGGAGTTGAACATGCTGTATGGGGAAATCAGGGGGGAGTGGGTTACTGGACTACCAGGGCTGTCATTTTACTGCGACAGGCACTCAAGGACTGCTGCTCTCAATATAAATGGAGCCAATAATGGGCATGCAAGAAAGAATTACTCACTGTAGTAATCTTCTTCCTTCCAGGGGGTCCTTTAGCATCAGTAACTATAGCAGTTAGCAGGCTAGGTGCAAGTGCCCTGGAGGTATGCCTTTAAGATAATTAGCATAATGAGCTTGGGCATCAGCCAATCCAAAAAAAAGTAGGGGAGTGTGCTGAGAGGGAGCAGCCTGAAGGTCTTCAGAAGTTTTTCGAAGATAATGGGCACATGCCCCTAAAAGTGAACCAACAGGATTCAAAAAACATGCAAATGTCCAAAACCAGAAAACAGATAACTTGAGCAAGTGAACTCTTTAACAAAGAGACACATTCTAGTAATAAAACTGAGAAAAGAGCCCTTCTTCTAAATGGTGAACCGGGGAGGAAGGGTGGGAGCTTATCGATACTAAAGGACCCCTGCGAAGAAAGAAGATTACTACAGTAAGTAATTTATTTATTTAGTTTTTGTTTACCGGGTAAGTACACTAGACAAATATTATGCCTATTTTCAGGAACGACCCGGGAGAGTACAAAAGGGTACAACAGGTACAACAATACAGCAATTGGTTCAGAAGAATACATTAGATACAGAAACAGGAGAAAAGACAATTTTTACAGTTTTTACAATTACGTAGAAAGTACACCCAGATACAATGCTGGGGCAAGGTATAGATTGGAGATAAATACAAATGACCAATAGGGCTAGTGGGGATTTATGAGCATAGGAACACCATAGAGTCAGTCAACAAGGGAGGGGGGATTTGGACGAGGTCATAGCGCAAGAGTGGTGACGCCAGAGCAGGAGAGAAGAAGCTGGCACCAGTGGGCACCGGGTGACTAAGGGGGCTTAGGGCATTCACAGCGAGAGGCCAACTTAAGATGATCCCACAGGGAGGTCCGGAAAAGCTTGAGAGAGAGGGCAGTACAGACGCTTTCAGGAAAGGAGTTCCAGAGCCTGGGACCATGGACAGCAAAACTCCGGTTCCCCATGATGGTGCGGGTGGTAGGCACATTTAGTAGTCCGGGGCCTTGGGATCACAGCAGGTAGGGGGAGAGGTCAGTAGGGGCAAGAAACCGGGCCAGTTCCAGAGGGGTGCCAGAGCTAAGTACTTTACTCGCGAGGCACCCAGTGCTAAAGTTAAGGTGATTGAGCGGGTTATTTCTTCTTACCCCAGGAATCCTTTAGCATCACTAACTATAGCAGACTACCGAGCAGTACCAAGTGGGAGGTGGGCAGAGAACCTACTTGGGGAAAAAGGCTCTTCAGAACTGCCCTGCCAAATTTGGCATCAAATCTGAACTACACATCTAAACTGTAGTGCTTAATGAAAGTGTGCACAGATTTCCAGGTAGCTGCTTTGCAGACATCCAGAAGGGGTATGTCCCTTGCTGCTGCCACAGAGGCTGCAGTGCCCCTGGTGGAGTGGGCCCTGAGCCCCACAGGAGGTTGATGACCACCTTTTTCACAGCAGAATCTAATACAAGAGAACAACCAGTGGGAAACAGTTCTCTTGGTAGCTGGTCTTCCTCTACCTACATCCTCGTAGGTGAGGAACAACTGAGTGGAAGAGCCTCTGGACTGACTAGTAAGCTCTACGTAGTAAAAGCAAGCTCTTTGGACATCCAAACTGTGGAGCTTTTGCTCACCAGGAGTGGATTTCTCAGTAAAGAAGATAGAGTAATAGACCGGTTAAGGTGAAACTCTGAAACCACCTTAGGCAGAAACTTCCTATTTGTCCTGAGCTCAGTTTTATCTTTGTGAGGAATGATATAATTAGGCTCAGAGCACAGGGCTTGTAACTCTGAAATCCTCTTGGCAGAGGTAATGGCCACCAGGAAAACAGACTTTTCAGGTCACAACCTTGATATGTGCAGTGGCCAGAGGCTCAAAGGGTGGTTGCACTAGCCTGGCTATGCAGAGATTCAGGCTCAGAGGACGAACCAGCTCCCTGACTGGAGGCTGGAGGTGCAAGAGGCCTTTGAAAAACTGTTTGAATATGGTGTGGGGAAAATATGACTTTTTCTTCCCCACCAAAAGATAGGCAGAAATTGCAGCCAGGTGTAGCGTGAGGGAAGACTGTTTCAAGCCTGATGCCTGCAGATGTACCAGGTAATCCAGCAGCTGAGGGTCTGAAGCTATAAGAGGATTCACCTTTTTGCTCTTGCATCAGAGGGAGAACCATTTCCATTTGGCTGCATAAGTCTTTTTTGTGTTAGGTTTTTTTAGCCATTTACAGGATAGTACAGTTACGTAAGAACTTACCATAACAGTAGATCTTCGAGAGAGGTTCCTGCAGTATGTCATAACATACAGAACTGCACCCTCTGCATCAGGACAGCACGGCAAACTTTTGCTAGCAATGTCTGGTGGGGGAACTGCCCACCCAATGTCACATGACTGACGTCAGCGTGACCCTATGTAGTGGGTGGTCCCCACACCCACCTTCCAGTTCTCCTGCCGGAGACCCACAAAGAGGATACGATAGGAGAAAGGATGAATATCCTGGAGCCCAATCCAGAACAGCTTGTAAAAACATGAAGAAAGCTGGGGCAAGGATGGAGGGAAAGTGTGACCTACTGCAGGAACCTCTCTTGAAGATTTACTGTTACAGTTAAGTTCCTATGTAACTGTACTATCTTACTTCAAGAGGGTTGCTGCAATAGGTCATAACATATAGGACTGAATCCCAAGCAGTCACCCTCAGTGAGACTCACTGAAACAAGGGAGGAGGAAGGACAGCAGACCCTGCAGAACAGCTAGGCCAAATCCGTCCCTACGCCTAGAGGCAATGTCCAAACTGTAATGCTTTGTGAAAGTGTGGACTGAACTCCAGGTTGCTGCAGTGCAAATCTCAGTTGCAGAAACATTTTTGAGGAAGGCTGCGGAAGCAGCCATACCCCTAGTAGAGTGACCTTTGACCTCTCCCAGAAGAGGTTTATCATACTTCTGATAAGAGAAACGGATGAAGTTAGTCAACCATTTGGACAAGCACTGCTTAGAAACTGCTAACCCCACAGTTTTGGGGGCAAAAGAGACAAACAACTGATCAGATCTGTGGTCATCCTTGGTCCTGTGGACATAGTAATGCAAAATCCTATGTACATCCAACGTATGTAGAAGAACCTCACCCTTATTTGAATGAATAGGGTAGTACACCGGCAGCTCAATGGTCTGATTCAAGGTGAACTCAGGAACCATCTTGGGAAGAAACTTAGGATTTGTTCTCAGGACCGCCCAGTCTCTGAAAATTAAAAAAGGCTCCTTACACATCAGGGCCTGAAGCTCAGAAATCCTTCAAACATTAGTAACCGCAACTAAAAAGAGCACTTTCCAAGACAGATAGCGCATCTCACAGCTTACCGCTGGTTCAAAAGGAGGCAACGTAGATCCCAGAGTGGGGTAGGGTTTCAGATAGGAGGCTTCAAGTGGAGGATCCCTTTCAAAAAGGTTTTGGAGACCTCCAGTTGTGCAACAGTCAATGTATGATAGGCAGAAATAGCAGACAGGTGGACTTTTAGTGAGGAATAGCTTAGACCAGAGTCAGACAGGTATGAAAGGTACTCCATCATCTGGGGCACTGAGCATGAAAAGGGGTCCCAGCTTTTAGCGGCCACCCAAATGGAAAAGCGCTTCCATTTCATAGCATAGGTAGATCTAGAGGAAGGTTTTCTAGCTTCCACTAGGACTTGAGTGACCCTCTGGGAGACTCCAAAACGTGACATAATTATATCTGAAGGAGCCACGCACGAAGGTGTTGGGGACCAGAGTCCTGGGTGTACTAGTCATCTGCCCTGTTCCTGTATCAACAGATCGTGTTGAAGTGGGAGGGTTACTGGAGGTCCCACGGCCAGCTGTTGCAGGAGTGGAAACCAAATCTGCCTGGGCCAGAAGGGGGCTATCAGGAGCATCTGAGCACCCTCTGACTGAAGCTTCAGTAGAACATGCTATAGAATGGGAAAGGGAGGAAAAGCGTACTAGTATCTCCCTGTCCAGCAGAGAGACAATGCGTCTTGCCCGATAACACCAGGATCTTGAATGAGCGAGCAAAAACTGGGTAGTTTTGCGTTGGATGGGGAGGCTAAGAGATCTATCTCTGGCCATCCCCCAATGATGGAATGGAAGTTCTGCCATGTCCTGATGAAGTTCCCATTCATAAGCTTGTGTCGTCGTTTAGCTGAGGTTGTCCGCTAGGACACTGTGGATGCCTGGGACGTGTACAGCCTTGAGGAACAGGTTGTACTGGACTGCCCAGTACCACACCTGCATTGCTTCCCTGCAAAGGGGGTACGATCAGGTGCCTCCCTGCTTGTTGATGTACCAGACCACCAACATATTGTTGGTCTATACTAGCAGTGTTCCTGCAGACAGGAGGGACTGAAAGGCTTGAAGGGTGTAAAGAACCACCCTCATCTCCAGGATGTTTATATGGAGAGATGCTTCCAGCTGGGACCACGTCCCTTGGGTCTGGTGATCCCCCAGGTGGGCCCCCAACCCAGACCTGAGGCGTCTGTGGTGAGGGTCCAAGAGAGAGGGGGTGTTCTGAAAGTCAACCCCACGAGACAGGTTTAGAGGATCCTGCCACCTTAAGAGGTCTTTCTTGAATGTGCTGGACACCAGGACAGGATGATTTAGATTGTCCGAATGCTGATCCCATTAGACGCTTAACGTCCACTGGGCAACCCTCATATGCAACCTGGCCAAGGGGACCGTAGAAATGGTCACTGCCATCAAGCCAAGAAGGTGTAAGAATGCTCTGGCAAGAATATGCCTGGGGGACACTATGAGTTTGACTTGCTCCAGCAGAGTATCTGCTCTATCCGAGGGCAAGAAAGCCCTGCCCTGGACCGTGTCCAATACCGCCCCAATAAATTGGAGGCACTGAAAAGGAAACCAGAGATGACTTGGGGTAGTTGATAGTAATCCCCATTTGAGTAAAAAGATCCAGAGTGAAGGACAGGAGTTCCTCTAGACTGCTCCTGGACAGAGCTGCCAAGAGTCAATCGTCCAAATACGGGAACACTGCAATGCCCTGATGGCGAAGAAGCACTGCCATCACTGCTAGGCACTTGGTGAAAACCCTGGGTGCAGAAGAAAGATCAAAGGGGAAGGCTTGGAATTGAAAGTGCTCTCCCTAGAGAAAGAAACGCAGGAAATGGTGGTGGCCCGGGAACACTGGAATGTGCAGGTAGGCATCCTGCATGTCTAGGGTACAGATTCAATGGTCTGTCTGTAGCAAGGGCAGAAGACCCTGTATTGTCACAACATGTGGATCCTTTTGTATTCCATGAAAGGGTTCAGTTTATTGTGGTCCAGGATGGGCCTGAGATCGCCCATCTTTTTGGGGATGAGGAAGAAATGGGAGTAAAACCCTTTCCCCCTCTGTGCCCAAGGGATCGGCTCTATGGCTGACTTTTTTTTTTTGAAATTTCTTTTTATCCCTCCTGGTCACCCTCGTTATTCCACTCCTTCAGGCCTTGCTCAATGCCACCCAACCCTCACTAAGTCTGCCCCTAGAGTGCCTCCGGTGTCCCCTACCTGCCTTCTCTCTTCCTCCTCTGAGCACCTTTGCACAGCGGGGGTCTGCCTGTGATTACAGGCTGGGTGGCTGGAGCGGCCGTCATCCAGAACGCCGAGGGAGGTTTTCTGGTTTTCTTGTCCCTCCCCTCCATCCCACTGAGGATGCCTGGCTCGGGCGGAACGTGCGTACGCATGCCTGCCAAGTGCTTGATGGCGTCCTCCCCTCCCCGGCTTCCCCCAATGGAAGCCGCCATTGCCCCGAGAGTCAGTGCTTCCACTGGCTCTCCCGGGCGTTGGGTGTATTAAACACCCCTGGTGTCCCTCCCCGAAGGAGGAGAGCATCTGTGGGGATGCTCGATCCTCCTTCCCCCTGCCGATGCCCGGCAACCCGAGTCCGTATCCGAACCCGGGTCGCCGGCGTGGTGCGAGGTGTGGCGTCCAGTGCCTCAACCCTCAGCACCACCCGGGCCGGCTCTCTATGGCTGACTTTTGAAGTAGGGCCAGTATCTCTTCCTTGACCAGAGACATTTGGTTTGGGAAATAGTGGGGTTGACTTGGAAGCAAATCTGGAGGTCTTTCCAGAAACTCAATGGTGTGGCCTCTTGTCACTAGTTACAAGACTCATGAATCTGACGTGATGCCGTGCCATTCCTCTAGGTGACGGGCAAACCTTCCTCCCACCTGCTCCATGATGC
This sequence comes from Neoceratodus forsteri, assembly GCA_016271365.2. Classification (NCBI taxonomy): domain Eukaryota; kingdom Metazoa; phylum Chordata; order Ceratodontiformes; family Ceratodontidae; genus Neoceratodus; species Neoceratodus forsteri. The sequence goes on along the minus strand of JADMNL010000029.1, from coordinate 95,905,092 downwards.
TGGGAGGTGGAGGAGGAGGTCTGAATGAGTCAGGAAGCAGAGGGACAGGAAGAATCCCCTGTCCTCTGGGCTTTGGAGGCAGGGGGTGAGGTGACGGCTGACCCTGGTGCTCTGCTTTTGTTCTGACCCCTAAAGAAGGGTTACTTACCTTGCTGCTTCTGCTGGAGCTGAAAGGGTGGCTTTGGTTTGAAGCCTGCCTTGTACAAGGATCTTATGGATCTTAGGGTTTTGTCCACTGTCCTGAAGGCCCATAATGATGTCCTTAGTGTCCTCTCTGAAAAGAACTGATCCTCAAAAGGGGGCATCCTGGATGGCTGCCTGTAAGCCCAGAAATATGCAGCCAAGCATGACGCCAGAGGCATACGGCCATAGCGGAGGAATGAGCCAGTGCATCCACTGAGTCATAAGTGGCTCTAAGCACATGACTGCAAGATACTTTGGACAAATCCAGGTCCTTAGTAAGTTCTGCCTTAAGGTCTAAGCCCTCCACAGTCTGAAGACGAGCCTCCTGTTTTGCCATGGTGGCCTTCTGAAAGGAGACCATGTGTGCTATGTAGTTGAGAGAATGAAGAGCACAGGTGGAGGAGGCGTAGAGTTTTAACCCAAACTGGTCCGGCTGCCTAGATTCTTTATCGGGGGAGAAGTACTCATGTGTTTTGGCTTGGCAGTACGGTCATGAACTGCAGCTATTACGATGGGAATCTGCCTTGGGTTGGAATCTAGAAAGGAAACGCCCTCCGACATATGGTAAATCCGGTCTGCCTTTTTCAGGATGGCTGGAATGGAACAGGGCAACTGCCAAATGGTGGCAGTGAGATCCTCATGGGGGCAGTCCAAGGAGAAACAGGAACTGTAGCTAACTCTTCTAGGTCTAGGTGTTCAGCTAGACATTTATGTTTGGGGTCTTTTTCTTCCACGTTCTATCCACTGGCCTGCTGGATGATGCAGAGAAGTTCTGTGAAGGAAGAGTCTTCGGGAATCAATTTTGGCGACTCCTTGCCCTTAGCGCCTGTGGTTCCAGACTGCTCTCTGGATGAAAAATCAGAGAAGTCCTCTTCTGAGTTTGAAGACTCTTCTCTATCAGAGGTCCTAACACCTGGTAAGGTGGCCTCCTGAGTGTTACCTCCAGATATGTGCACCGTGGTTGACTGAAAAGAGCCCATGGGTGACAAAGAGCGGGGTGGAGGGAGTAACCACCGGCCCAGCAACCAACTGAGACCTGGCTTCCTGCCACCAGGACTGAATCATAGTCTGAAAGTCCTGTTGTCATGGAGGAGGAGGCGAAGGCGGAGGAAGCTGATAGTAGCGGGTGCCCATCCCCGGGTAATGAGGGGTAGGGTATCCGGATGGTTGGTAAAAGGGTGTGGTATAGCCTGGTGCCTGATATCCAGGATAATACCCCCGGGAGAAAGGGGCCATTGTTGGGCCCCACGGCAGAAAACCAGACGTTGGGAAAGTTGGGATAAGGGCAGTAGCCTGACGGATGGCCTTGATCCAAAGGAGGCCTCAAAGGGCCTGGAAGATTATCTGGCACCGGGAAAGTCGATGTCAGAGGGTTTGGTGTTGGGTCTTGCATCGGGTCGGCTGGTGTCAGGGGCAGTTGTAAGGGCCCCGACAGTGGCTCTGACAGCATCTGGCAGCACACCAGGTGTTAGGTGCACGGTGCCCGATGGAGGGGCCACTGATGGTGGGTCTAAAGAAAGGCCCGTCGGAAGCAAGAAGTTACTGGGAACTGGTGCCAGAACCAGTTCCGACACCAGAGTCCCAGGAAGAGCATTCGAGGGAGTGACGCGGGGTACCACCGCTGGAGTGGGGGAAAGTAAAGCCACATCCAAGGGACCCTCTTTCCCCTCCGTCCCAGTCATAATATCTGTGGCTGGAGGATCCACCGGGGAGGGCGGAGGGGAAGGCTCCTGTCCAGGGTGAACTGGGAGGGGGTCTGGCCAGCAGAGGTCAGCAAGGTCAACTGGACGTTGAGTGTGTTGGCAGCCCCCCCGATGGGTGAGCTTCGATCGGGCAGTCTCCAGAGTCCCCGGTGGCCGACTTATCAGTTGAAGGAGGAGCTGGGAAGAGGGGGGAACCCCAACCACCTTACTGGAAGGTGTTGTGCGGATTCCCTCTTGACAGGATTCTGATTTACTGGCTACTGGGTGGGCTCTGGGAGACTCAGAGTCCGACTTACCGGTAATAACTGGGCACTTGCCGGAGGAGCCAGTGGGCGGCTTATTGGTTGAAGTGCTAGGTTTGGGGCCCATTTTAATGGGCCCAGAGAAGTAGAGATACCTAAAGAACTCTTGGAAGCAGCCTGGACAATCACCAGGGAAGGCGGTGGGGAAACGGTCTTGCTCATCATGGGGGCCGCGGTCTTAGGCCCAGCGACCTACAGGAGGAAACCCACTCCCGGTCCTCCAAACTTTCTCACACATTATGCTTCTCTTTATCTTTCTTTTTCTTCTTGAGCTCCGAAGAAGCGGATTCCCTCAACTTTAGCATTTCTTTTTCCAAAGTGGCCATTCTGGATTTTAGAAGATGGACTTCCAGGGCTTGCTGCCTGCATTTGCACATGGCCTGGTTGAAGGGCTTGCAGTCAGGACAGGTCTCTGTATCATGACCTGGGCCTAGGTAGAAGAGGCAGCACCAGTGGCCGTCCTTGTGAGGGATTTACGTGCTGCACTTTTCGCACTTTTTGGACTTCGGAGTTGGAGGTGAAGAAGACAAACATTAACAAAAACGGCACTTTAAAATGAGAAATAAGTAGGCACACTTACACAAAATGGTGATTGACTGGAGCAATGTTCACCGCGAGGTCCTTGGGCAGGTCGACAGCAAGAAAGAACTGGAAGGTGGGCGTGGGGATCATCCACTATATAGGGTCACGCTGACATTAGTCACAGGATGTCGGGTGGGCGGTCCCCCGCCAGACACCATGCAGTCCTGATGCCAGAGGGTGCGGTCCTATATGTTATAACCTACTGCAGGAAGCCTCTCGAAGTAAGATCTTAAATACCTGCTCCGAGTACTGAGAGGATGGAAACTAGCTCCTCAAGAACCAGGCCTTGAGGTGAAAAGAGTGTATGTCTGGATAATGCACTCCTGTCTGGGGAAGGGTCAGCAGAGAGTGAGTTGGTGGCAGGGGAATGGGCCTGCTGCAGGATAGTGAGAGAAGAAGATGGTACCAGGCTTGCCTGGGCCAACCCGGAGCCACCAGAATCATTGATGCAGGCTATTGTCTGAGTTCCAGCAATACTCTGAGTATCAGGGAAAGGGAAAGAATGTATATAGGAACCTCCCTGACCAGTCCAGGATCAAGGCATCCAGGGAAAGCGTTCCTGGGATTGGGGGCCTTCACCAGTACTGAGGAAGCTGGAAGTTGAGGGGAGAGGCAAACACATCCACTTCTGGTGTGCCCCACTGCATGAATACTGTGGCTAGTACTGGCTTGTTCAAAGCCCATTCACTCTGGCCTTGACTGATGTGACTTAGAGCATCTGCCAGGGTATTGTGCTTGTCTGGGAGGTGAATAGCTGAAAGGCTGACTCCCCGGGGAGAAGGTGAGAGACCAGATTTTCAGAGCCTCAAAATAGAGTAGTCCTGATCTGGTACCACCCTGCTAGTTTATGTAAAACACTGCAGTGGTGTTGTCTGTTCGAATTTGTACAGTCTGTCTTTTTAAGACAGGAGCAAATGCTTTGAGAGCTAGAAAGATTGCTATGAGTTCCAGAAAGTTTATGTGTAACTATGACTCTTGGAGAGTCCACATGCCATCTACTGAGGCATTGTCCAGATGAGCTCCCCACCCCAGGAGGGAGGAGTCTGTGGTGATCACCTTTGTGGGAAGTGAAGCTTGGAAGGGTACCCCTACTGGCAGATTTGCAGGGTTCTTCCACCAAAGCAGAGCCTGAAGGAACTGCTCTGCCACAGCTATCAGCTTTGAAAAATTGTTGCTTCTTTGAGACCAGCAAGCTCTGAGATAGGCTTGCAGGTATCGTATCCTCTACCTGACTCCTGGGACCACTGCAGTCATTGAAGCCATGTATCCCAAGAGCCTGAGGAAATGTCTGGCTGGTCTTGGCTGTCCCTGGACAAAAGAATCTGCCACTGAAAGGTCACTTTGAATTTGCTCCTGTGGGAGGACAGCATATCCTTTCTAGGTATCCAGCTGAGATCCTTTGTAGGTGAGTTGCTGGGTGGGTTCCAGGTCAGACTTCTTTAGATTTACCAGGAATCCCAGAGACTCCAGAGTGTGCTCTGTAAGGGAAAGGGACTGCTTGACCTGACAAGGAGACTTTGCCACTATGAGCCAATCATCTAAATAGGGGTCGATAGAGACACCCAGCTTCCTGAGGTGTGCTGCAACCACTGCCAGGCACTTGGTAAAGACTCTTGGGGCAGAGGACAGGACGAAGGGCAATGCAGCGAACTGATAGTGGCCCGAAGGGAGTTTGAATCTGAGAAACGTCCTGTGGGACCTCCTTATGGGTATAGGAAGTAAACATCCTTTAGGTCCAGAGAGGCTAGCCAGTCTCCCTGCTGTAAGGACTGTATGACTAGTGACAGAGTGACCACCTTGAATTTGGGTTTTAACATAGGTTTGTTTAAATATTCGAGATCCAAGATAGGTCACCACCCCCCAGTTTTCTTTTGTGTCAGAAAGCACCTGGAATAGAGGCCCTTGCCCTTTTCGTGGGCCGGAACCCTCTCCACTGCTCGTAGAGCTAGGTTTTTTACCTCCAATTCCAACAGTAGCACCTGTGTTGGGGTTAGAGGTTTGGACACCTGGGTACGCTTGAGGTCTGGTATCTGCTTGAACTGTAGTGGCAGACCCTTTTCCACTATCTCCAGAACCCACCTGTCTGAGGCAATGAGGGACCAGTTCTGAAGATAGTGAGAGAGCCCACCTCCTACTGGCAGAGGGGAGGTGACCTGGACACACACATCAGGGCTTAGACTGCGCGGCTACTGACTGGGTAGAGGTGGCCCTTCTCTGGCCCCTTCTGCTCTTCCCTCTGAAAGCACCCCTGTACTGAGAGGAATCAGACTGGGGATAGTGAATGTAAGGCCTGGGAAAATAACCTCTGCCGCTATTGCCCCTTGGGTGGAATTTCTGTGGGGCAAGGAGGCTTAGGTTTAGAGGAGTGACTCTGCCAAGAGGCCTTGTACTCCCTGACCTTTTTCATGTAGTCAGTTGTTCTGGAATCAAACAATATGTTTTGATCACAGGGAAAGTCCATGGCCTTAGACTGGGTGTCTGTGGTCAGACTGGTAGTTCTAAGCCAGGCAAAGCGCCTCGGAGAGATGGCATGGGCCATGGCTCTGGAGGCAGCATCACTGTTGTCATCTGCCATGTGGAACTGGGATTTCATAGTTTCCAGGGCAGCTTTTGCTGTATCCACCAGCTCCTGACCACTGTATCCAACTCATTGTGGGTAATGGCTAGGACAGAATTCCACAGTGCTTTCAGATATTTGGCAGTGAAAGCCATGTAGGAAGAAAGTCTAACCAGCAGAGAAGCTGTAGTATACATTTTCTTTGCTATGAAATCTATTTTTCTGGAGTCCTTGCCTGGGGGTAAGGAGGACAAGGAAACCCCAGCTTTCTCACGAGCTGTCTGCTGTACTACACTCTCATGGCTGGGATGTACAGACAGGAACTCAGTATCATTTTTAGACAATAGGTATTTTTTTCTCAGCACACTTGTCAAGCCCTGTCACAGAAGCTGGGGTTTGAAGCAGTTTCATGGTATTTTTTCTGAAAGCATTATAGACAGGGACGACTAGTCTCTTACAGGGCGGGAGACCTTTCATCTCCCTATAATCTTTATCCTCCTCCTCCCCATCCTGTAAGGACTCCTGAGTAGGGAGGTCCAGGGTGTCTAGCATATTTTGGATAAATGTAAGCATACAGGAGGGATCCTCCCAGTTAGCAGAGGAAGCTCCAAAAGGAGGGTCAGGGGACACATCAGGTTCCAGGTCCTCCCAATTCATGTCCGGGGCATCATAAAAATGTTAATCATTATCTGCATCTTCCTCACAGTCTCCAGAAGACAGAACTGTGGAAGAGTGCTTACCAGCTCCAGTAAATATAGACCCCCAATCTTTTGTAGGGTCTGAAAGACGTGCCATGCTTTTGCCATGTCTTGCACAGATGGGAGTTCCTGCACAGACTGTGGCTGTATATGCTTTGTGTTTTCTTTATGCTTTAAGCTGCCTGTTGTCTCACTATTGGCTTTCCCAGGAGGAACAGGAGCGTTTGTCTTTACAGACTATCTTTTTTGCCACTTCATCAGCAGCTTGATCACGCTTCCTTTTTTTTGTACAGACACTTTATCAGCATCTTTATTATTTTTAAATTTGTGAGGAACTTCATCAGCTCCTTTGGACGCTTTATTTTTTGGCTGGGCATTGGAGGCTTCATCAGTGCCCCTGCTTGAATTTTTATTGTTGTTAGTTTTAGATGGCCCCTCATTGGTAGCCATTGATTTTGTCCACAGCCAAAATTTTAGCTGGGGGGTGCTCTTTGCTCTGTTTGTCACCAAATTTGTGCAAAGGAAACCAGTAGATCTGGACCTAAACAGCTGAGGCACAGGTTGTTGAAAAGCTGGTAAAACAAATCCTGTGACAGATGACACACTTTTTAAAAATCCTGTAAGTCCAGATTTCTTGTTAGTTCTGGGAATCTCTGACATGCCAATCCACAGAGAACCCAGCAATTACTGTCAAAGTTTGAAAATCTAAACAGTTACCTCACGATTTCTGAGGTAAAAAGTATAGAAAAATGTTAGCATTCGACGGTTTCTTGAAGAAAAGCAGTAAAATAGTGAAGAACTGTCGAAAATACACATTTGCGGTAAAAATGTATATAAATATATGCAGTTGTGGTAAAAATATACGCAGATGTGTGAAAAAGAAACAACACACTAAAAAATGGCATAATTACACTCAGCACACTAAAAAATTAAGTTTGTGAGGAAAACGTTACCAAGATAACAGAAAAAGGCTGTCAACAAGGAAAGTTGGGAGACACCTTCTAGGGCAATGTTGCTCAGTCAGCGGAGAAAAAATTCTGAAGCCCTTCAGGCTGCTCCCTCTCAGCACACTCCTTTCCTTTTTTCTGATTGACTGATGCCCAAGCTCATTATACTAATTATCTTAAAGGCATACCACCAGGGCAGTTGCACCTAGCCAGCTAACTGCTATGGTTACTGATGCTAAAGGGCTCCTGGGGTAAGAAATTGCCCCTTAGTGCCTTGCACACCCAATGGGCTCATTTGCATGTTCGGCCCATTCCCCTGCCACAGCCCTCATCTGTGTCAGGGCAGCACAGATTCACTCAGCGCCGTGCTGACATAGAACAATATTCAGTCAGATACCGCTGCTCCATCTATGAGTGCTAGCCATCTGAAAATCGCCATGGCTGGGGAGAGCGCAGCGGCAAGCGTAGTGCAAATTGCTATGCTTCACTTGCCCCCATTTTTTTTTCAAAAAGGAGGCCTTGGTTACAAATTGCAGCGACGTGTTTTAAATGACTAATCCTTTCTTACCTGAAAACAAACCCAACGAACCACTATGGAAGAACAGTGGAGAAGTACGAGCAGCGCTGCAGCCAATGAAAGGATTAGTTATGCCATGATGGACAGTCCCCCTTTATAAACTAGATGAAAAGATGAAACGTGAACTTGATAACCTCATAAGAAGAAACCTTCAAAACTGTCAGCGCTGTGTTATCATTTTCCTTCATGCACTCATATGTGCATCATATCTCTCATACGATGCACAAATGTGTTATATGTCTCTGTGTTTTTTTGTTGCATTGATACTGTCTAGATGTCCACTGTGTTTTCCAAGACAAATATTCATGATGTTTCATTATCTGCTTTACAAACTGCTGATCCTGAAGTCAGAAGGGTGCTGCATGGGTCCCGATCAAGTGGCTGCAAAGCTTCATGGGAAATTAAGCTAAAACTGTGACACAGATTCCGCCACTGCACTTCTTGTTTAAAATCGTACTTACAGGGATATTTAGACCTAATACTGCTGTAAGTGCGATTTTTAAATGCCCCCCTCCCCCATGAGGCAAATAAAGCAAATATTACAAAACCAGGACATTTTTGTTTCAGTTACTGCAGTGGCGGGATTTACAACAGTTTTAGCTCCCCCCCCCCAATGAAGCTTTGCAGGTGCTGTACAGGGATGTCTTCAGCAACTGTACCACAAGGAAGTGCACACACACACACACACACGCACATATACATGTATATGCATGGTACTGCACCATCTGCATATATGTGTGGCAGTAGTTGGCTCTGCTACTGAGTGACAACCATGTATGCACACAGCAGCATCTCAGCACTTTAAATATTAGGATTTGTGTCTGGAGGAGTCTCGCAACTTCCACCCCCCACACAGATGCAGATCCTTGCTTCTTGCCCCAAGCTGCAGGTGTAAAAAATTGCAACTTAACTGGGCCCTTACTGTTCACACTAATCTTTTAAAAGGAATTATTTAGCGTTTTTCTGTGGAAAGTGCCATCCCCCTGAAAGCAGTTCTGGTTATGCCCCCATTACTATTGACAGTTTTTTTCATTTATGAGACCAGTGACTGTTTTTGCAGCTTTAATCTGGGAGACCGGAATTCTGCAAAAAGCAACAAGAGTGTTTGCGAAGATTATTCTTTGTCTACTTGGGAGCTCAGTGCAGCTAGACTAGCAGGAATGTGAAACATACATCTTCTAGTGTCCTGAAAAGAATATCATGGGAGTCCATACAGTGAGACGATCCTATCTTTAAAAACTTGCATTTCCCTACCTATGAAGCAAGTCTGACTCTCATGGTTAGTCTCAATGTCATGTGACAAGCACCATCTGCAAACCACTCACCCGTAGCGCCATGTAACCTGCTCCTCGCTAGTTCTTCCCCAATATCTAGGCCGCAGGATGACCTAATGTAATGAGACTAGAATCACACCAGCACTGCAGTACCCTGTATGGCAATAGTGTACGTTTGTTTTGTGTGACACTCTACAGAGTTGAACTGAAAGACATGTATGGAATTTTCCTTCTGGGCATATCAGTCTTCAAGGATTGTCTCGTCATCTTAAAAAAATATTACATTTTGATTTAGAATGATTTGTACACGAGTATTTAATGGATTACGGCGTTCTGAGACTATAAAGTATAGCAAGGCACATATGCCAGCAGATACATGTGAAAAGCAAATACTGACAGTAATTTAAGCACAGTTTTTTTTCCTGTTAAATACAATTAAAGGCATATCATGAAATGGCATAGAAACATAGAATTTGTCGGCATAAAAGGACCACTTGGCCCACCCAGTCTGCCCAGATAGCACCTGCCTAATGCGTCTCCGAAGACCCTAACTGGTCTTTGGTGACCCTCCCTATTTACTAATATTCCCCAATGTCTATCCCATGCAGGCTTGAACCTTTCTATTGTTTTTGCCTCCACCATGTCTGCTGGCAGTCTATTCCAGGTGTCCACCACTCTTTTAGTGAAGCAGTACTTCCTCAAACCCATCTGAAATTTCCCACCCTCTTCAGCTTCATCACATGCCCTCTGGTCCTGGTGCTGTTCCTCACTTGAAAGAGTCTTCTCTGCTGCACCCTGTGGATTTTTGTTTTTTAAATAACCGAGGAAAATGGAAAGTTTTTAAATTCAGAGGCGTAAGACACGTTTCTGCCTAAATTAAAAAATATATATATGCTATATAAAATAAAATATGGGCTAAACCATATACAAATAATGCTGCTGTTTCCATCTCAGGGTGAGATTACACCACAGAAAGCTGCCTAGGTTCACGTTTAAGGTTTGTGATGTCATTTCACACCCTTGATGGAAACCCAGCCGTATTATGTATATAGCCCACACATTACTCTATGTATCGCCACTCAGTCTGCACACTTGTAAGAAAGTCAATTTTCAGCCATCTTTTTTATTCCCCTCTCTCTCCATCTCCAATTTTCCCTTCCAAAACTATCCTAAACTCCTCTGCCGCCCCCCCTTCCCCCACAGTGTCTCAAGCAGTTCAGATGTTTTCTATAGGAGAGCAGCAAGCCGGAAACAGGAAGCAGCCGTATCCATGGTGGGTGTCCAAATCAAGTCCAAACTTGTGGCTCAAATTTACGGTTCTCTTTATGATTCCAGACATTTCTCGGTGCATTTTTTTTCAAAGTAACAAGGAAGACATTTATAAAAGTGGCAGAATGCAAACATTTTAAAAAGCGTATTCATCGTTAAAACAGCTAGAGAATCCAAAACAGCAGGTAGGCTGGGCAGACTGGATGAGCCAGTAGGCTTTTCTTCTGCCATCACGTTCTGCATTTCTATATTAAAAAAATCTGCTTTTAGAAGCAGCCTTGAAAAGGTATTGTGGAGCAAGAGAGCTTGCCACCAATGTGAATTTGGTAACTCCAGGCTACTGCAATTATTTTGCACGCTCCCCAACCAAATCACCAACTCGGCATTTGAGTAATTTCGGGCTTTATTTTATTGTGTTACCGAGAGGTGGACTGCAAGAAGTCTTGGTTTCTGCCACACCTGGAGCATATGCACAATAATACAAAACAGGAATGACATACACAACACAGTACAATCACAGAACGAGTTAAAGGGACAGTGTCAGCCCTTTTTTGCGTCGTATTTCTCATTGAAAACCCACATTTTATGACTGCCTACTTTCTACTCACTAAAGTTGTTGGCTGTTTGAGTGGCTTTCTGCTTTCTTAGTAGAACTGAAATGCACGTGGACGGTGCAATTACACCCAACCTTGTTTTTGCTTCAAATCATTGATCTACTCATTGCAGATATCTGAACATCACCAGCAGTGCAGCCACTCATGATGCAATGGTCTCTTTTCCTCCCACTGCATCATGAGTGCTTAGACTGTGTTGGGGGTGTTCCCAAGTCCAGGAAAGATGCAGCGGAAATCGATCAAAGAATGTGCACAAAGCCACAAACATGTTTTTGTGTGGTGACACCAGTATGGTGGGCGGTCTGTTTTTTTACTTTAAAAAAAAGGGTGGGGGGGGACTCAGAAACAAACTACAAGCTACATCAGGAATGTCTACAAAATGTGAGCCATCGCAACATGTTTTTTAATCTATGAAGAATCTGAAGCCTAAGGGGGCTGACTGACAGTGTCCCTTTAAACAGTAATTAAGTGAAGTAAGCGCTGGTAGGTAGATTCTCAGGCTGGCTCAGGGTATTTCCTGAACTGAGCTTCAGGCATTGTTATGCTGTGGTTATCTGGAATGCTATTTAACAACCTGGGACTACAGCTAGAGAAAACGCCTGTCACCAGTCTTTGTCCTGATGAACTTTTCTTGATACTTTGTGGTCAAAGAAGACCTTAATGAATGACTGTGACTATACTAAGTTTTGGTAGTGCATCAGCCAAGGGTCTTCTGATGTTTGTGGGTTGGGGAGCCGAAAAAAGGTGAAACACCCCCGACCACGCAGGATGCCACTGGCCACTCGCTGCAGGTCCTGCATGGCTGACTGGGCTCCTGCTCCAGGACCGAATCTTAACTCTGCTGAGGGGAGTTAGGGCCAATCCCCAGCAGCCATTCCCATGGTGGGAGTTATCCATGAGGGAAAACAGAGCTGTGGTAAGATACAGAGAAGGCAGGTGATGGGGTTGGGTGGTGTGGCGGGCCAATGTTGGTCAGTCAGGTGCAGAGAGGGCATAAAGAATAAAAAAAAAAAAATTACCAAGTTTACTTTCCAAGTCAGTTGGACTCAAGAGTTAAAAATACTGTGACGAAAGTTAAGATTTTAAAGGGACACTGTTGGCTTTTGAATTTTTATTTTTTTAGGCAGTCATCTTATTTTACCTGTTGTCATCACTGTTGTCAGAGCTTTTACGTGTCCTCCTCTAGTTAGAAAACGATTATTTAAAAGAAGCAGTGCAAAAAATACCAACAGCAAAAACTTACTTCGGGATTAAAGCAGCAGTGCAACGAAAAAAGTTATTCCAAAAAGCTAATGTTCTGCTATGGTTATGAAAAATATTGGCTGCACTGTTGACTTGGGTTTTCTAGATGCTTTCTATTCCGTGTACTGGACATTTGCATTTTTGCTGGATTCCTATCCTCCTCGGGTCCTCAATATTACTTCTATGCAAAGATGAGGTGGCCATCTTTTTTTCTTGAGAAATATATATATATATTTTTTAAACTTTCATAAAATTCTTAAATGACAATGAAAACTGAACATTTTACCACCAAAATAAACTGGAAGACATCTGGCATCAATTAGGATGAAAAAAAGGTGGGGGCAAAGTTTAGCCCATTTTCGCTGCACTGCTGCTTTAAGTGCATTACCAGCCTGGAAGACACAGTCACCCCAAGTGTGTTCTCATGAGTGTACCAGGTTTACAAAACAGTGTCTGCCAACCTGTATTGTGAACACTGTGTTTGTTGTCCTTACCACCCCTTATGTAAACCTAAAAATGTTTCTTCATTACAGGTTATTGAAATGTTCACTCCTTATTACCTCATTAGCCTCCTTCAGGTGCAAGATCTCATTTACAAGTGGGTCCCAGAATACGTTGACTATTCACACCAGTATCATGTATAACTCTATGTGGCACCATACTGTTGGTTTGCCATTGACTGTCTTGTAAATTAAGACTCATGTGCACTAATGTACTTGTTTATTTGAGTGTCACATGTTTACCTTGCTCATGTTGCATCTCAGCACTGCTCCTGGAAACAAGAAGCCACACCTCAAGGTGATAAATCTAGTAGAGCCAAATGTCAATGAATGAATAACAGAGGGAATGTCTGGATATGCTGGCGTACAGGATCAGTAATTTATGAATGGAAATGTCTACCTGCCCTGCGCGTGGCACTTATGGAGGCCCAATGCTCTGGCCACTAGATCGTTAAAAACAATGCACATTTGTTTTTACAAGCTGCTTTAACATTTCCGCCTTCAATGAGTTGAGAATTGTAGAGTGTAACTGCAATACCTATATTCCCTCCAGTACATTACATGAACGCAGTCTCCACTGAGCATGTGCTGTCCTTGGGAGAGTGATTGGCTGGACCCTTGTCTCCTCCCCTTTCTTGAGGCACCGCCGAGCTCTGGTATGAAAGGCTACAACATTTCTAAGGCATAAAGTAGCTCTCAAATGGTATGCATTTTGCATTGTGCTAGGTATTTTACACCCGAATTTACACTTGCTTTGGGCATTTGCGAATACTTTTTTTTAAATAACTTTCTCCCACTGCCCTGGCCTCAGACTCTCTGTTGCTGGTCAGCGTTCAGCCCTGTGGCCTGGTCTGACCCCTAGGGGGTCCCCTTATCTCCCCCCCCCAGCTTACCCCTTGCAATGTAGCACTTTCCTCCTCCTCCAAGTATGCATTCGGTGGCAGGGGACTCCATCATGCTGGGTGGGACAACTGGCACACAGCCTGAAGGTACTGCAGTGCCACTGTGTCACGGCAAAGGTTTTTCCTCATTTTTGCCCACCCCTAAATGCCAGTTTAATGTGTTATGACATGCATGCAACAGACATGTGCATAGCTCAGCTGAACCTTTCCCCTTCCACTGCTGTACTGCACTGCCTGCATCATTGGTAGCCCCCCCCCCCGGTGATGCTGGTCCAGCGCGAAATGGATGGATACCCTCCCCAAGGAGGTGAAGCTCTGAAAGGATGCTTATTCTTCCTCCTCCTCCACTACCACAGGCCCTCCAGTCACCTGTGCTTGTTCCCAAAGCCAGGACTCCAGTGACACAAGCAGGAATGCTGCCCCAGCACCAATGGGCCAGCCTCTCCCCGAAGAAATACAAATATTCCATTTAATGTTACAGCTACTTCTGAACATACAAACTATTAAAAATGTTTAAACTTGTGCAAAAAAAAAAAAAAAAAAAAACCTGTCCGTAACACTAAACATAAGGAATTGGGTTTTCTAAACCTAGCACAAGGTATGTGCCCTAGGTAGTGGCTGTTAAAATTGGCTGTTTCAGCCTATGGCTAAGCATTAGGTTTCTTGCCCTGGAAAGTGCTTTTATTAGTGGCAATAACCTCCTCCCACAGGGTCCTCAATCTGTTAGTGCTCTTGATTCCTATATAAAAACAGCCTTTTTATACTTTAGTTTTATTTAGTAAGCAGGTTTCTAAAAGAGGGAGTACGCGCATACGAGTGAAATCAATTGCTTATCACGAACAAGCAAAGCATGCTCACGTGAACTTCTCCCATCAGGATAATTTCCTCAGGGCACAAATTGTTGCCCAGGCCATAACCAAGTTTCTTTTCTACACGATTTGCTATTCTAATTCCATGGATCACCACTCAAGTAAATATTGGGGGAAAAAAAAGATAAATGTTAAAATTCATTCTTTTGTGCCGCCAACCCCTCTCCGGGCCCTGTGGCACCCCCACCAACTCTGACACAGACCTTCTCATGGGCTTAGCAGTTGTCCAACTCCTGCCCAGGGTCACACATGCTGGGGGGTGGTCTTCCATTTTAGTTGTGCATGGGCCTGCATAGGTTTCAAATTGGATTGAGCCATTTTTTTCTGGTTTTCTCCCCATGGGGCTGGCATACAATGACGTGCACGTGATAGCACACATGCGTATGTTGCTTCCACCAGCAGTCTCTTCACTGCACTGTGCCTTCACTTGTGGCCAGGAGGAAGTCAACCAGCGAGACACAACATTCCTCCATCCCAAGGGAGATCTGTCCTTATGATCCTTGACTCTCCATTACCTGGCAGGTCCCCAATGACCGGATCTTGTTCATGATGGGGAAAGTTTGCAGCATGATGGGAACAGTTTGTGGCACCTTTACTAGTGCACCACAAAATATACCAGCTGCCTCGGCAATGGCTAGCTTCTTATATTCTGAAGCCAAATTCAGACATCGTATCAAAGGCACAATGATGACCCACAAAAATGCTCAACCTTGCACAAATAAGTTTCAATTTTTTATTTTTTTTTTAAATCAACTTACAAACATTATTCATGTTTAAGTCTCAATATTACACATCTGTAAGTGGTGCATTTTACAAAAATATATGATTTTTTATGTTTATTTCTTCTTTCTCCTACTAATCCCTCTCTCGCTCCCCTCACCACACCCAATGGCTCTGGCTGTTCCACTGGATTTAAGCTGGTGTCTGAAGGCTGGAAGGGACTGGGTGGAGAAGTAGGTAGTTGATTCCAGAGGTGGGAGAGGAGGTAAGAGAAGGTGGAGGAACTGGCTGTCGATCACCAGTAAGGGAAGGCGAAAGAGCGGGAATGCCAGGATCTAAGGGAGTAGGAGGGCCTAGCACCAGTGGAGAGGAGGGAGGAACGGTATGGAAGGAGAAGGCTGAATCAGTATTTAGATGTGATTGTAAGGGAGCAGATGTACCACCTGTGTGAGAACCAGAGAGGAGAGAAGTGAACAATGATGGGTTAGTGGTGAATCTGCAAAAGGAGTTGAGCATGATATCGAGCTTAGAGAGAGGTGTCTGGGGCTGAGGCGTAGATAATGTCCCCATAGTCAAAGAGGGGGATGATAGTCTGTGTATTAAGTCACAGTGGATATGTAGGGGGATGCCAAGTTTGTTGCTAAAGAGCACACCTAAGTTTGGGGTGCAGTTTTGAACAAAGGGAGTCAAAGCCACCACATTCCATGGGAAGCACATACTTTTGCAGTTCTTTCATGTATAATGAAATCCCTATGACAGGGTCAGAACCCTGTCCCATTTTTATAGGGAAAAAACACAATTTCTAAAAATTAGGAGTTTGTTAAAGAATAAATAACTTAAAAAGCAGGGGTGGGTCACTGTTTTCCACCTTTCGCTACAGCTGTTTTTCTTATGTATTATTTCAGGACATTCAGTGAGGACAGCTAACAGTGTGATGTTCTGAAAACAAAAGGTCAGGGAGGTCAGATCAGAAAATCAATAGAAAGCTACAAGAGGGGAACTCTCAACACAGACATTCCACTCTCTGAGAAGAAGGTGAAGACTGCCTAAGAAGCTTAGAACAAGAAAGGCCTAACCTAAGCAACCTAATCAGTCAGGGTACCCTGAAGCCACAAGGTATACAGTACTTCTGACTGTTTAAAGGAGAAATACCAGCTAACCTGAAGCACCAACTGCTGCAGAGATTGGGGCTTCACATCACAACCCCCCCAACCATAGTTCACATAATAAATCTATTATTTTCATACCTCATCGCTTGTGAAAGCGGGGTCCAGGTTTGGTGCAGCCAGCATGTTTCAGTATGGAGCCAGTCACTTCCTGCGATCTTGCTGCAAATACCACGGGATGATGCAGCTCCACTGCCCCTTCCTCACTGGTCCCCTTATGTACGGAGATTTTCTAATCTCCTTATCTCTGGTGCCCACTTTTATTTTTACAGAATATGCCTAAATGCCATGTACACAAATGGCATTTAGGCATATTCTGTAAAAATAAAAGCGAGCATTGGAGATATGGAGATTAGAAAATCTCCATACATAAGGAAACCAATGAGGAAAGGGCAGAGGGGTGTCATCATCCCACGGTATTTGCAGTGATATCGCGGGAGGTGACCTGCTCCATACTGAAACACGCCGGCTGCACCGAACCTGGACCCTATTTTTACGAGGATGAGGTATGAAAATAATAGATTTATTATGCAAACTACGGGGGAGATTTGTGACAGGAAGCCCAAATCTCTGCAGCGGTCGGGGCTTCAGGTTAGACTATAGTACTCCTTTAAAAAAGGGAGTCTGTAATTTTGATATAAGCAAGAATTTTAGAGCAGATGTTGTAAGCAAAAGACTTCGCTGAAGTTTCTGTTTATAACTGAATGTAAAGCAGCTGCCAAATCTGTTTTACCATTCTGAAGCCCACTGACAGAAGAGAGATTTTTGTTATTGTTCTGTTGTGAATAAAAGCTATATGTGCCTTGTACCTTTTCCTGTGGTCTGTCTGTACTTTGACTGACTCACTCCTCTACCACACCTCTGGTTACAAAAATTAACTTTTTTTTTTTTTTTTTTTAAGGGTAGGGGTAGAAAGATTCTATGGACTGAAATTACATCATTACACTACATTCTTAGGGTGTGTTAACAACACGTAGTATAACAAGAACAATTTTTGTTTTGTATTTCTTTCTGTGTGTGACTGAATATATGACCGAGGCCACTGTTTTTAATTTTTACTAGAAAATGAAATTCTAGAATTTGGACTTTCGATACATCAGTAAAAACAAAGCATTTCACAGAAATTATTATTTTTTTTTATAAACCAGATCGGTGACTCTACCAAACTTGTATTTTCCTACAAATTATCCCCCCCCCCACCCTTTATTTGATTTACTGTATATTTAGCTATAGTGTATGGTGGAACGTTATTATCGATAACTTTCCCTAGAAACAGTCTTGTTATGGTATCATTCTGACGTTCTCTTGCTGTTAATGATACCATAAGAAGGAATGCTGCCGAGATTCAACATTCCACCCATACCTCTCAACTGTCCCTGATTTTGCCTTAAAATTTTACTCTGTCCCTCCTAAAAATTGTGTTTCCGTGACCAAACAGTGGGAGCTGTAAGCACAAAATAATGTCAGACATTAAAGCTACAGACTTGTTCCTCCTTAGAAAATGCATTTTACACTAAGCCTTTTATTCTACCAGCTTCCTGAGAGGATATCAACAATTTTGAAGATGTGTCCCTGATTTTGGTCCTTTGTCCCTGATTTTTTTTTTTTTAAGCCTTGTCCCCGATTTATGAGGAAGGAGGCTGAGAGGTATGATTCCACCACACCAGTGCTTAGCATTCGGCAAATGGCGGTTCCTCAATTGCAGTGATTTAAAAAATAAATCCCTAACCCCAGTGCCTGGCAAAATAAATGTGTCCACATATTTATTTATTAATTTTTTTTTCTGTCACAAGGTACCTGTAAGTTCAAAAAGCATGTTTCTGAAGCATCTCCTCTTCAAATGAGCTTTCCCTGCGGCACTTCCCGAAGACGCGCTGTTCACATACACGGATTCTTGACCGTTGCATTCAATTTTACTTCTGAATCAGTTGAGACTGTTTTTTCTGGATAAAAGCACATCTGTTTCCCATACACTATATAAGACAATGTATGGGAAGCAGTTAACAACCAAGGTGAATTTGCATCTCAAGGTTACCATGGTAACTGTAAAACAAACCATGGTAACCTCTTGATGCAAATACACCTTGGTTGTTAACTGCTCCCCATACATTATCCTCTATTTCTTTGATTCTAGATATTTATACACATACTAAAGCCTTTGCAAGGGTGTAGACAGGCATACTCACTGTACACATTTGTGTACAGTTTTGTTGAGTGCCTGTCACAAACCATAAGCCACTCTGTTATTATTATTATCATTCTAATCTGTAGTATTTGGGTTAGTGTAGGCCACTGAGGAGTGTCCAATAAATGTATAACCTCTTTAGAGAGTAGAGGAGTCATCTGACAACAATCTGACTTGTTTGGAAGGGGGTGCCATTTGGAAAGGATGTGTACATTTTTTAATTGGGGGGGGGTGTAACTGTTGGAGATTGTGTACAAAATGGACATTTCTGGCTACACTCCCTAAAGGTTTGACAGTAGAATACTGGTAAAATCTGAAAACTACACTAGCAATTACCAGTACGATCCTGGAATTTCAAATCTTGAAAATGGAATTTTATTAGTTTAAGCACCATAAATCATTGGCCTTATATAATATGACTTATTTGAAAGTCACCTCGGGACAAGCAGGCATAGCTCAGGGGATAAATAAAAGTGAAAGGCAAAATGTTTAAACACAAGGCTGCCCCTGTAATGTAACTTAATCTGCCTGCCAAGGGAACCATATAGTTTTTTTTATTTTTTTATTATAATTTTCTGTCTAGTCTGCATTTAGTTATTTATTTTGCAGTGTTTTAGTAAATGCATAAGTGGAGGTGGCTCCCCCAGGGCTCTGACTGAGCTGCACAAGAGGATTCTGAGTACTTGGATTCTGGATCGCTCAGCTCGCTATGCCAGTAATACAGAATGTGGGGAATGTGCATTATTTCTGTGTTTTTATAGTATTGGTGGGGACTTCAGTGTTTAAAAGTATACAGACAGTGGGAAAGGGGACGAGATCTCTTTCAGATGAGAGAGAGAGAAGGACTGGGGGTGTTCACCAACCTCAACAACTGTTGGGGTTGACGAAGGCTCAAAACCTCCCGTTATGTTTTCAATAATGTTTACTAATGTTTCAAGAAATACATGTTCAAATTTATTTATTGAAACAATAATAAACATTTAAAACGTAACTGCAGTTTTGAGTGTTCCTCAATATCACAACTGTCTAGCATACTGCATCCTCGAGGTAAAGACTCCTCCAGTTATGATATTTACAAACCACACAGTGTAGGCCAGGTGAGTATTCTGGTTCCAAGCCAGGGAGGCAGTATAGCGCAGTGGTTTAAGGCTCTGAGCTGCAAATCTGGTGACATCCAGAAGACCTGGGTTTGAATCCCACAGCTTCCACTTACATACTGTGTGACCCTGAGCAAGTTACTTAACTTCCCCGTGCTCCCAGGTCGTTCCTGTAAAAAAAGCTTTCAGCTTAGTGTGCTACTCCTGGGTAAACAACTAAATAAAAATAAAAGCTCAACCCCAATCATTTGTTCGCCAACCTCACCTGCCTAAGCACACAGCTCCATCCAGTGGCCAAAATGAAATCAGCACACATTAACAAAGCCTTACTCGGGGTATTTTTGTTTAATTTTTTATCAAAATTTTCATTTTTTTTATTATTAAACAGTTATAAGGGATATGCAGGGGGGACCTGTGTGATATAGGATCTATGTACGCTAATGCTGCTTGACCCTGGGTATTCCACTTGTGAGGTGTCCAAGGGCAAACAGCATGAACGTAGAAGAATTATGTCTCACACAAGTTCCCCCTACAGATTTCATTAATGCAACAGGAGAGGACCTTGTGTGACTGCTTATTTTTTTCTTCATTTTTTTTT
The DNA here is from genome assembly GCA_016271365.2 of Neoceratodus forsteri. Lineage (NCBI taxonomy): Eukaryota > Metazoa > Chordata > Ceratodontiformes > Ceratodontidae > Neoceratodus > Neoceratodus forsteri. Next base: position 95,885,107 of record JADMNL010000029.1, on the reverse strand, counting down.
TTTTTTTATTAAGTGGAGCTTTTCCACATCTTTTTCATCCAGTTGTTACAGCCACTGTGAAGGACACAGCATATCGATATGTACCTCGTGATCAGTGGAACAAGTGGGGTTTTAAAAGATTTGGAAGAAAAATGGCAGAGTCACTTAGCGAGGGTAGTTGGGGAGAGTGACTGCGGGGAATAGAGAAGGTAAACTTATCAGTTAGCGGTTCTATTTTGTTTCTGTTTAAAAAAAGTAGAATTACAATATTTTTGCTGCTGAAGCTTGTGGGGACATTGAAGCATGACAGCTCAAGATGTGTGAGAGACTGGCAGCAGTGATGATTTTGGAGCAGCATCTGTACTACAATGTAAGGAGCTGATCAGCTGCATCGTTTAAAATCTGGATAGTACTTGTTGCGGGAAAGAAACTAAAGACATGAGCACTAGCCCGCTGGCGTAGAGGCAGTGCGTTCTTCTGTGACGCTAATGACCCGGGTTCGGGAATGGACTCGGGACGTCGGAGGGCCGGCCGGGGGGAGAAGGACTGAGCATCCTAGGGACTGCTCTCCTTCTCTGGGGGTGGAGGGTAGTCTGTCCAGCACGCTACGGACCCCTAGTGGAGGCTGGGTGGATCCATGGTGCCATTGCCATACTAGTGGAGGGTGCGGGGCAGGCATGGGCCGTCATTGCACATCCCCGCCCCCCCCCGTACAGCACACAAAATACCGGCACTGAGTGTCAAGCCCCGCTGCCACCAATGTCTGCCGGGTGGGGTCCTGCTCCCATGGCCCCACCCTGGGGAGTAAGCCAGGGCATGTTACCACTAACCTTTGGGAGGCCCACCCAGGGGGTAAGCCTGGGCATGGGGAGGCGGTGAGCAGGAGCTGAGATTTCCTGTGGGGGATCAAAATGGGAGCCAAAAAAAAGAAGTGGTTTTACAGTATAAATAGTAAGCATGACAGGAGCTGTATTGTGACATGAAAGGGTTGTGCTGCACACGTTGAACATTATGGGAGGCATGGGGAAAATAAAGTAAAGCTGTAGAAGAAGTGCTGGTAAGGGTGGTGGTGGTGGTGGTGGGGTGATGATGACTTTACTTTAGGTATACATTTGTGATGATGAGTTTACTATATGTGTAAATCTAACACTTTAGATTTACACAAATAGTAGCTTGATAAACAGATTTATAAAATGGCCTTAATTGATTGGTTGGAAAGACCTTTGAGCCGTGTCCTTATCAGCCGATATCTATACCAACTGGCACTTTTCTTCCCTGAGTGACTTCACAACACGGGAAAATCCATAACCTATCGGAACTTCAAAGTGTTCTCGCAAGCAGGAACACAATGAGCAGTACCAGCGAGAAATGCTGCATCACTGTAGCAGCTAGCATCAAGGAACCCGTTTTTCTCTGTGCAAGCAGAAAAATCTAAGAAAAATACAGTACATTCATCCAGAGCGTTCTTTTTTTGTCATAAATACCTGAGTAACACCACAACCGCTGAAACAGTAACTGCTTGGCGCAGACGGCTTTTAGATTTACAACATGCTGCTTCCTGTCCTGTTCCCCCATACTCGGCAGTCTTCCATCTGTATTTTCGACAACCCAAGGGCTCTGTACTGCTGGACACACTCAGCCATTGAAGCGGGACGGCACCACACACTAAAAGAAATACTTAAAAAAATGCAAACCAGGAAGCAGCTACTTTAAAAACAAACAAACCAGGAAACGGCTCTATACGGCGGTCGGTAGGGGACATGCTTATTCCGAATTTACCAAGCCGCTAGCAGCAATGTGAAACCAAAGCCCAAAATGAAATAAATAAAAAAAAATAATGTGTTTGTGTGTTCAGGAAAGGACACACTGGGGAGGAGAAACACATCAAAACTAAGCCCACTACTCGCTCTTAACCAAAGCAGCTGCTGGCAGTGCGAGATTAACAGAATCTGTGAAGCAGGAGGATGGTTGGAGATTAACACTATCGAAACAGGGAGAGGACAATCAGGGATTAACAGTGTGTGGAGACTAGGAAGAGGACAATCTGACCTGTGCGTGTGTTGGGGGGAGGGGCATGCACTGCACATCACACTACAGAAAGTACCTAAATATAAGGACTATTTTACTACTTCAGGTATTAAAACCTTGACTGTTAAATTCTTTTGCCCTATTTTTATCCCCCCCCCAAATAATTACTTGAAGGACCCATTTTATAAGCGCAATAACACACTCCAAGGTGTGGGTTATCGCCTGATAAGAGCACTCCCAGGAGCATAAGGCACTCGGCGCTCTTAGTACACCCCTGGGTGTGTTCTTATCAGGTGATAACCCACACCTCGTTGTGCGTTATTGCTTGCTTATACAATGCCTTTGTGTCCATGACTATTGCATAAATCCATTTTGCAAGCGCATTACCCATTTTATAAGTGCAATAAAACATGACAGGGTTTGGGTTTCTTTTCCTGAACCACACTTCCACATGGCCGAAGACACTCTGCAAAAGCACCTCATGCTTCAAAACACACCCATATGTGTGCTTCAGGAAAAGGAACCCACACAATGTTGTGTCTTACTGCATACTAAATTAGTGGCACTGGGCAATATTGTGATATTTACAAAACACACAAGAATGTCTGGTTATGACAAATATGGCCACTGCAGGAGTGTTGTAAGGCCCAAGGTGAAGCTGCGTGCTCTCAACAACTGGTGGTGTCCATCTAGCTAGCACAACAGGACACCCTGAAGTGTTCTCCCACATTTTAGGAAAAATCTGCTATAAGATCGGAGCTGTACAGCTGGGCTGCAATTCTCGGACACCATGTGACGATTCTTAGCCAATCAGATTGTTGGATCTTTGCAAATGGTTTTCTAAAACAAAATCACCTTATTGAGTTCTTGTGACATCTATGATTCTAACGGCTTCTAATCTGGCGGCATGATTCTAACGCCTTCTAATCTGGCGGCCTTTGCACCAGTGGCTGAAGGCCATAACAGTTGATCAAAAATAAAAATTAATCAAAAAATGTCCAGGCAGAATCAAAAAAGCCAAATGTGCAAATCAGATCCCCAAGCCTGGAACCTGAATGATGGCAGACTGCTGCAATTACTGATTTAGCAGTGAGGAGGAATGTGAGTGGAGGTTTACTCCCCCTGAAATGGTACCTATGATGCAATTTCTCCTGAAGTAGGATATTTTGTGCTCGATGGAAGACTCGATGCCATTAAGCTGAAAAAGGGATGCAACTGATATTTAAGGTTGACAACTTCCCCTGGAAACATGTACTCATCAGCTGATCCATCATTTCACCATCACACTGAGACACATGCCCAGTCCTCTGCTTACAAACAGGAGATTGCTCCTATAAAGCTTCATGGACAGCCTTCCAGTTGAAACAGACTTGTGGTAGGTACTCCTTCAAGGTGATGTTAACCTGCAGGTCCCCTCCTCTCCCAGGCTCGGCACATATCACCTCTGGTATGACACCAGTTTGTTCCGTGGCTCGCTTTGGCAGTTGGTCTCACACCTACAGCTCATGAAGCAGTCGGTGTGGGGCTGGAAGTCTATCTGCATCTGCATTCTGAATCAACTGGAAATAAAACCTGACGACATCTTCATAGCCCTTTATGGAGATTCTTTCATTCAGCCCATGAAACCTGTTATAAAAAAGGTCAAACATTAATCTGGGGTTCTAGCAGAAGTGCGCAGCATAGACTGGGTCACAAAACCTCAAAGCTGCGTGCATCATCTTTTTTTTTTTTTAATTTTTTCTTTAAGCTCCCTTCTATTCCAGACCCATTTTCTCCACAGTTCCCCGAGGCCATACCACACTCCTTGCATCCCTTACCTGGCCACCCTCTTTCACTAAGCCATGGTTGTCATAGGGGGATGTAGCATTGCACTTCATGTGCACCAAGAGGTGTGCCACTGCAGGGATGCGGTGCCCCGATATACCAGGGACCTTTGTCTTAGTGGCTGGTACTGCGGTTTTCCATGTTTTGCCTCCCCTGCAGGTATCGCGCGCCATGTTATCGTGGTGCTTGCACACCAGGAGTGCCTAGTGTTGACAACAGTGACATCCACCTCTTCCTTGGTCCCCCAGCTGCACTACCAACTGTAGTCACCTAGATGGCAGTGCTGTGAAGGAGGATGCTTTTGACCCTCACAGGAGGAGAGCATCCTCTGGGATGCTCAACCTTCCTCCACCTGGCTGGCCCCCAATGGTTCAGGCTGGCTTCCGAACCGAGGTCACTGGTGTCGCGAGCGGTAGCCTCAGTGCTGTGCCAATGGGCCAGTATTTTACACTGTTCAAGGGTGTCACATCGCATGTTGTTTGGCCGATAACACTCTGAACCACACTGGTTCGGACAAACTAAAAAGGCACGAAGCAGTAGGCTGCAGGGATACTATGTGCCCCTATCACTATTTTACAATTCAGTTGATCTAGTGCTGACCTTTTGGTGAAGTAGTAGCGCTACCGCTCACAATCGGAGTTCAGTAACAAGATCAGTGTTGGGGGCTGGTCGGAAGAATACCAGAGGATGCTCTCCTCCTTCGGGAATGGAGGAATGTGAGCTCTGCTGCTATGCTGCCACCTGGGTAACCATGAATGACAGTGCAGCAGGGGCGCAGAGAGGAGGGAGGAAGTCAGCTAGGCTCTGCAGAGTACGCTTGTGGCTCCTTGCATGCTGGCATCCTGAGGGAGTGGGATGAAGAAAACAAAACAGATAAGCCCTGGAATGAGCAGGATGACCCTGTGCATGCCCAGGCCCTGCCTCCCACTGCTAGATGCTCTCTAAACTTGAGTCTCTCCTGCCTCTTCTCTCTCCCCCCTTCCCAGAAAGGAGGCATGTGTTCAGCATGGCCAGGCCCCACTACAAGTGGCTAGCTCATGGGGTTGAAAGGCAGAGTGGTAGGCCGGCTGATCAGCCCAGTGGTAGAGTTATGGCTCTTTATGCCGGTGACCTGGTTCAAGCCCGGGTCATCGGGGGTGGGGGGAGGATCGAGTGTCCCAGGGGATACTCACCTTTTCCCGGGAGGAGGGAGCAGTGTTCCACAGCACTACTGCCACCTGTAGATTTACGGGTGGCAAAGTGCTCGGGACACTGGGGGGGGGGGGATGCTTCTCTGTGTATTGCGTGAGTGTGCCATCACACGCTGACATCAGAGACTACGTCTCAATGCCGGTGTCCCTGTGGGGCACGGGAACATATGGCACAGAAAGAGAACGGGGGAAACTAAATAAGAAAAAAAACCTCCTCTGCCCGCAGCTCCATAAAGTCTGATACATCCAGACTGAAAAGACAGATAACCCCACCATGCTGGAGTGGAGTATGCGTGTGAAAAAAAAAAAAGCAGAGTGGTAGGTGCTATGGGGTCCATGTCGCAACAGTGACAGGAACTTTGCTGACCGTCGATACAGTGACGGCATAATGCGGCCAACTGGCACTGTACTGTCGCTGAGAAAAACTGTTTTTTTTGCGGGGGGCTCTGCCCCCTGCACTTTAGATAACCAACTCCAAGTTGGATTGGGGCGGAGGAAGAACACCCCAGAGACAGCAGCGTTGGGACCCCAGCGGACCATCACAGCAAACTGTCAATGTCGCTGTGATGGTCCTCGCTGTTTTCCTGTCGCTGTGGTGACGTGATACTGGTGCTAAGGGCAGGGGAGGAGGGCAGTGAACATGAATTGCTGTGCCAGGATAAGGACCAGGCTTGGGCAGCTACCACGTCGCAATAAATCTCGATCGAGAGGGTTGACAGTAAACTCCAGCACCACAACAATGCCTGTGGCTGGGGCAGGGAGGTTGCTCTCGCCACAGGAGACATGCTGTGAGTGTCTGAGGCCATACATTGTGCTCACGTTGGGGACATGAGAAGGACTTAAGGAAGCAGTGTAGTGCAGTGGGTTAAAGCTCTGAGCTGGAGATCTGGAGACCTGGGTTTGAATCCCACAGCTGCCTAGGTACATACTGTGTGATCCTGAGCAAGTCACTTAACTTCCTTGTGCTCCCTGGTCACACCTGTAAACAAACTTTCAGCTTAGTGTCTCTCTTCTGATTAAAAAAAAAAAAAAAAAAAAAACTTACCATAGGGGTGAAAAAATCCAAGTAGATCTGAATGGGGGTCTAGGCATGCAGGATACCCCTGGGTCCTACTAACTGCCAGTCACTGGCTCCTCATTCACACAGTGGACTGTCTTGTGCCAGGGAGGGGGAGCACCTGCCGTGGAGGGTAAGCTGTGGGGTAACCAGCAGATTACTGGGAAACCAGAGGTATATCCCTGGGGAGACAAATCTTATATTATATATCTATCTATCTATCTATCTATCTATCTATCTATCTATCTATCTATCTATCTATCTATCTATATCTATATGTTTACACACACACACACACCTTTGAAGTGTGTGTGAGGAGACCAGGTATTTCCCATGGAGCTGATGGGGAAATGAACCTAAAGGGACAATTCTGTTTTCTTTCTTTCCTAAATTTCTACGTTTGCAGCTATGCTTACTGTTCTTTATAGATTATGCCTGAAAATAACCCATGGTCGAAATGTCAATGTTACCCCTTTATTTTCTATTTTCAACCTGCATTTAATCTAACTCTTATTTGCAGTCAACATGCTGCCACAGCACAGCAGTGTTTATTCATACTCTGAAATGTCCTATGTACCTTTGATTACCTTAAAGAACTTTTTTTGTGTAACCCACTTTTTCTCTGCACATTTTCTGAGAGTTTTTAAAGTTGTTCAGACCTGCTGCATACAGATAAACTGTGTACAGTGGCACCGAGACATCATGTCCTTATGCTGATGCTCCTCCAAAGAACAAACAGTTTAAACAGCAGTGGTTAAATGGGAAATGTTCAGGTGGAGGACCTCTCACATCTAGATTTCTATGTGGTGGAAATGTCCTACAGTATTCAATAGAGAAAGATAACAAAGGTGATGGAATTGAGTTCCTGTGGGCTCTTGTTCAGTTTAACCCTTGTTCAACAGTCAGAAAATGAATTTTAGGGGACTCTGATTAATAGTATTAACCCTTGCATGGCCACAGACTGATATATATCAGTCCAAAATTCCTATACGTTCCAATTCTGTTGGCAGCCTAAGGATTACAGTTCATATAACTAGCTCCCCAAGACACCTGGAAACGAGCTGTTACAGCTCCATCTGCCTTTCCTTGTCAAAAATTACAAATAAATAAAAAAAAAACAACAAAAAAACAATATTACAGGCTGCCTGGATGGACCAGTGGCCTCACAAAATGCTGTCATGTAGGCCACCTGAGTTCAGGTGTGAGCTTCAATCACTGAGTCAGGAGGCAAATCAGGTTGATGTAGCTGCGGCTCAGCAGTGTGTTTCAGTCAGGAAGGATTGGCGGCAGGTTCCAGTGCTGCAGCAGCCCCTACGGCTGGGCCAGACAGCGCTCTCACTGCAGAGAGACTGCATGCGAGACCAACGAGGCACTGCTCATCCTACAGCGTGAAGAGAGGGATCACGGGATAAAAACAGAGAAGAAAAATACTCTCCTGCTATTCAAATGATGACAAATCTGCCTGGAACAAGGTATATCCCCAGTGTGATGGCAGGGGGTGAAGATAAAAATCTATATAAAAAAAGCAGTAATATACAATAAGGTGTGTGTTATCAAGGGATAACGCCACACCTTGGCTACACTGGGGCATGAAGCCACGGGCCAAGTATGTTTAACCACTCAAGAAGTGGCATTATCCTAAATGATAATACACACCCTATAGTGTATTACTGCAATAACCAAATGGTCCGAATGTTAACAGAAAGACATTTTTTAACTTCAGTCTTCGCTTTGAAGTGTTATTGTGAAATAATACCATGGCTTGTAATCTAATCTTTGTTAGCCAGTTTCTTGGATTTCTTACCCATTTGATTAAAGCCAATACAGTATCATCTTCTTTATTTATTTAAAGGTTTTTCCAGGAGGGCATGCTGAGCAGGCTACTGCTTGATTCCAGATGCGCCCTGGGGGAAGGGTGAAAGGGATAACAGGCAAAGTTGCATGATTTTACATAATAAAAACAAATACAAGGCAAAGTGTATTCCTACAGGCAGTTTTACAATGCATAAAACAAAATAAGGGAACAGTACATATTTATTTATTTGCTTTTGTTAACCAGGTAAGCACACTAGACAGCCAAGTGCCTATTTTCAGGTGCAACTCTGGTGGATTACAAGGTACCTACAAGAACATCAGGTGGAGTCGAGGTAACATGCAAGAAGTTCAGTCAAGTATGGGTTCAACCTTATTCCAGGTGGACCTGGTTGCATAGTCAGGAGCTCGTATGGACACAGGTGCAGATTGGGGAGAAGTGTTTTTTGAGAATGGAGTTAAGGTGCTGACCGGAGGAGGCGTGCCTTATAACTGAGGGGAGCGAGTTCCAGAGTTTAGGTATGCGGAACACAAAAGCCGACTGGCCTGCCAAGATTACCATGAGAGGGGTGGACAGTAGACACGAGTCATTTCTCCTCAGTGCATAGCTCTGGAGGGCAGAGGCCATGAGGATAGAGGCAAGATAAGGAGGGAGGGACTGCGTCCAGTATTTGGCCGTGAGACTGGCACTGTGGGAGAGATGTCTGTCCTGCAACAAAGGGAGGTCTAGGTTGTGGTACACAATGATGAGTGTTTGGAGGACAGCCGAGGGCAAAGCGAGAGAAAGAATAGAAGAGGAGGTTCAGCCTGGCTAAGGTAGACTTAGGGGCGGCACTGTAGACTACGTCCCCATAGTTGAAAATGGGCAGGATCATCTTCTGCACAATTGCGTGGCGAGCCGGCAGTAGGATACATCCACGATTACAGTACAATGCCCCTAGCTTGGGGTGACGTTTTTTGTGGATGGCATCAAGATGTGCGGAGAAGTCTATTTTCTGGTCCAGCCAGACCCCGAGATATCTGAAGGAGGTGCAAGTCTCCAGAGTAGTCCTATCCAGGGTTTGGAAAGGGGGAGGAGGTGGAAGGTAGCCTTGAAAGTCTTTGCCTTGTGCCGAAGGTCCTAGAGATGGTTTGCTTGGCGTTGAGAAAGAGCTGATGTGAGCGAAACCAGCGCTGAACTGCGCTGAATTCCTGCTGGAGTCTGGTTGCTACATTGAATGATGAGGGGCTGGATGTGTACAGAACTGTATTGTCCGCATTCATGTGAATGGATGTAAGAGGGCAGGCTGAGGGCAGGTTATTGAGGAAGATGGAGAACAGCAGTGGCCAAGGACTAAGCCTTGTGGTATGCCAGAGGTAACCGGGAGGGAGGTAGAGTTAACATTGCCAATTCTGACAGACTGGGATCTGCCTAACAGGTAGGAATAAAACCAGCTGGTGGTCACGCTTCAGAGCCCTGCAAGAGAGAGCTTGGATAGGAGAAGAGAGTGGGAGACAGCGTTGAAGGCTTTAGCCAGGTTGACAAAAATGGCTGAGGTTATAAATCCTCGATCTATACCAGTGAGGATGGAGTCAATGAGTCTTAAAAGAGAAAGGTGGTGGTGGAGTGGGACTTCCTAAAGCCAGACTGGCAGGGTGTAAAGAAAGAAGAGAAGTCTACATAACAGGAGAGTTGTGAGAGGACTAGATGTTCCTGGATTTTGGCCAAGATAGGTAGAAGGAAAATCAGGTGGTAATTTCCAGGGGCAGAGGAATCTCCGCCTTTGGGGAGAGGGATGACAGTGGTGTGCTTCCACTCATTCAGGATGGCGGCTAGAGAGAATGAGAGGTTGTAAAGTGATACCAGGGGGGCAGTGATGGCCGGGCCGACAGGTATAACAATTTGGAGTCCAGGCCTGTAGGGCATTTGCCCTTGGCTGGATTAAGGGCAAGTAGAGCTTTGTAGACCTCAGCAGGAGTGGTCATACAGAAGGCGAAAGGAGAGCCAGTGGGGGGAACTTTGTGTGTGTGTGGCTCCTGATTGAGGGAGGCCAGAAGTGATGAGGTGCAATCTCTGAAGAAGGAACTGAAGTGAGATGCCACTTCGAGGGGGTTAGTAATTATAGAGCCGTCTACATTTAGGGCAGGGGTGGGGGGCTGAGATGGAGGCATGAATAGAGATTTGACCACCCTCCAAAATTTAGATGGATGGCTTAAATTGGTGTGGAAGGAATCACGGAAGTATTTAGCCTTTGCTTTGCGGATCTGCCTAGTGCAGGCATTACGTAGTGCACGATACTTCCGTTTGACCTCCATGAACGCCTTCCAGGCCACATCCCTGCCTTTGAGGAGGGTCATAATGTCTGCAGTGATCCATGGCAGGTGGGCAACCCGCAACCTGGCATATTTCAGAGGGGCAGTGAACCTGGCCTTGAAAAACTCCCAGGCAGAGTTGACATTTATGGCCCTGGGGATGCAAGACTAATCAGTGTTAGACAAGTCGTATAGGAGGGATGTGAGGTTCAAGGATTTGAAAGATCTAGTAAGTATGGTTCGGGGGTGGGGAGTGAATAAGGACAGTGAATTTTCCTACTGAATAGATCATGTGGTGGTCGCATAGGCAGTCTGGTAGCAATCCTGAGGCAACTGTACGGTGTAGATGCGAGGTAAGGGCCCAGTCCAGGACAGAGTGGTTAGCTGAGTTGTGGTTGAGGCATGTGGGCTTGGTGATTAGTTGAGTCAGGTTTAAAGCTGCCACCTGGTTCCGCAGCTTAGAACTACTACTTGAGAACCAGTTTTGGTTAAAGTCTGCCTTCGCTCAGTCCCAGCCATGTTTGAAACCACTTATGGTTTTGGCACTCACCACCTCACCTGGCAGGCTGTTCTATGGCTCAGCCACTCTTTCAGTAAAATAACACTTCCTCACATCCTTTTTAAACCCTCCCCCGTTACCCTCCACTCATGACCCCTTTCCTTATCTTCTCCGTTCCTGCTAAATAGCTACTCACAGCTTACCTTGTTAATTCCTTTCAGGAACTTGAAGGTCTCTATCATACTCCCCAGTCACTTCTGGTTTTGGGTGAATAAATGTTCAATGCCTTTAGCCAACCTTCATGGGATCTGCCCTCCTGGCCCTGAATCATCTTGGATATATCTGATATCAGCTTAGCTATGTTTTAGCCTACAGTACAAATAAAGTTTATCCGCCCCCCCCGCCTCCGGTAGAGGCATGGAGGGACCAGGGATAAGGTTAATAACATTTACACTAAGCTAGGATGCAGTTAACCCTGAAGCCTCATGGGGCAAGCCTGCCAACTGAATGGAAGGTGCGGCTGCCTTCCATGTTGTCGGGGGGAGGGGGGAGAAGGTGGGGACTGGCTACATGCCCAGTGATCCCTGAGTGATGGGTTGTACAGGCATACTGTGGTCCCTACAGGATACGCAATATTTACAGACATGGATTGAGGAAACCAACGCTACATGACTGCCCGATGGTGGCTCAATGGGAGGAGAGTTACTTAGGAAGGTACCATCACTCTGGAAGTACAATTCCTTAATGTCAACAAGGGAGCTGCTATAGGTCACGGAAGGAACCCCACTGCACCTGAAGCCACATGCTGGCCCCGGCACTGGCATCTCTCCCAGACTGCCAACACTTTGGATTTCAGTCTCTCTCTTGGGGCTCTCTTGCCGCTTGGGGAGCCCCGCCACTGATGTTATGATGGCTGGCAAATAGAGGCGTCAAGCGAAAGTACGGGAAGCTGTGGGGTAGATTTATTTTAGGGGGGGAGGTTAAACAGGAAAAACCCAGATGAAGCTAATGATAAAAAGAAATCATAAACACTCTCAGAAACCTCCAGTAAGAGCAGAAAAGCAAAAGATCGCTTGATCTCGATTTTTAGTATGAATCGAGACCATGAAGGCAGGGCCCCACAAACCTTAACACTTTCTGGGGACTAAGCTGGGGTGTCAGAAAGGTTAACCACAGGAATAACTGACTTGTAGCAGCTAAGCATTCAGAGGTGCATCATCTTTTTGATCCTTCGATGTCTGATCTTCTATCTTAGTGAAACAGAATTCCCCAAGTGTCGTTTGTTCACTCACTAATGGGGAGCATGAGATGTATACAGACCATCTTTAGGTTAGTTTTAACCTCCTGGTGATGTGCTGTTGCAGTGTAATCCTGCTCACCCAGATGGGTCTGAGCTTGCAGAAGTATGGCTGAAAAACTGGGTTGGATGCAGCTCTTTTGTTTGAGGACATAGCTACAGCCAGATGTCTGCCCGCTAGGGTCTCAAGCAACTGAAAAGGCCTCGGCAAGGCACCGACTTAAACAATCCAAAAGATATTGTCTGTGTTTTCACCACTGTAAGGCATGACTTATTCCAGGTCGGACACTTTATCTAGAAAAAGTTTTAGTTACCTGCTTAGATCCTCTGGTTTGAACCAGGCTGGTGTGAAGCGGTATATGGCGTTGGTGAGGTTTTGATAATGTTTGCTATCTGTGCCCCCAACACACAGACCTACAGAATAAAAACAACATGGTCAAGAGGATAGCTGGCTAATCAGGGAGATCCCAACAAACTGTCAAGTGTTACATGTGCAGTTACTGGGTCTCTTGTTATTAAAGATGAAGGATTTGCCCAGACAATCCGTGTAATCCCTCCCCTGCATGTGAGACACTCATACTGCAGTTGACCTGGAGACCCATGTTTTTTACTTGCTGTTTTTTTGCCCTCCTTCTGATTTGACCAGCCCCCTTCAGCCAGGCTCCCACCCCGTCTTGTCACCCATTTTCCCTGGGACTTCCTCCATACTTCCTCTGACCCGTGACATTCCTCAGGGCTCCTTGAGACTTTCTCAACCAGACTCAGGAGGTGAGAGCCGCACTTGGCACAAGGGCCTGCAGAGGGAGCTATCTGCCATCCTGCTTGGTCGGGTGTCTTTTTCCTGGTTTCTCCCATCTCGTTAGAGGACGGTATGCAAGAGGCTCAGGAGGACCGGAGTACGGCATCCTGGAACCTAACAGACGTCCACCCACTCTGCCTACATCTCACTTCCATCCATGACCACCTAGGTGGCAGCACTTTACCAGAAGCAGTGACCCCCCCCCCCCCGAGATGCTTGAGCCTCCTCCCCTCAATGACACGGGCTGGATACAAAACCCCAGTCGCTGGTGTCACAAGCTGTAGCCCTACAGCTGTGACTATGGGCCAGCCAACAAGCTTTTTTTTTTTTTTAATTTTAAAGGGGCACTGTCAGCTTTTCCCCTACGTTTTTGACTACTTTTAATCTGTAAGCTTGTAGGCACACACTTATTAAACATTTACAGTAGAATGCCCCCATAGATGTAAAAATATTCAATTGTACCTGTTTTTATTAAATTCAAATCAAAATCCCTTTTCACTCGGGCGCCCGATAACTGACCCGCCACCGGAAGCATATAGTGGTTGTGAATGCACGTCATGAACCGCGCTGTCCAAAGTGCGATTTCATAGCATGACTATTCCAAAAAGATATTACCTCTCTAAAGTCTGGTAAACGATATAGCTCCTGATGCTTGAAACCGAAAACCGAGCACTCTGAATATCGCAAGTTACATTTTCAGAAGGCAGCCAAAATCCCGCACATGCGCTAAGGCGGCATGTTCTTGCGCATGCGCAGGATCTTCGCCCGTGTCTCTTTTGCGCATGTGCAGGATTTCGGCTGCAGTCTGAACATGTAAATTGTGATATTCAGAGTGCTCGGTTTGGGTTTTTAAACACCAGGAGCGATTTGGTTTACTAGACTTTACAAAGGGAATATCTTTTTGGCGTTGTCATGCTATGAAATCGCACTTCGGGACAGCACGCGTTCATGGAGCACATTCACAACCACTATATGCTTCCGGTGGCGGGTCAGTTATCGGCGGCCGGAGTGAAAAGGGATTTTCATTTGAATTTAATAAAAACAGGTACAACTGAATATTTTTTATCTATGGGAGCATTCAACTGTAAATGTTTAATAGGTGTGTGCCTACAAGTTACAGACTAAAAGCAGTCAAAAACGTAGGGGAAAAGCTGACAGTGCCCCTTTAAATTTGTGATCCCCTTGACAATAATATAGTTGTATGTCTCTGACGCCACTCATACGGGTTTTCATTTGCACTCTCAGGGTGCTGGTTGTGCTTCCTTTTGGGCTGCAGTCCTCCCCCCTCACAAATACCCGTGAGACCAGTTTTATGACTGTAAGAGTGACATCAGGTGACACATTATTATATAGCGTTCCTTTTCTTGTATTTGGGATCGAGAACTGTGAAGTTGAGCAACTCTGGCACACAAAAGGACTTGCTAGGACCCAAATAACCTCATGAAATACAGTAACTGTACACATAAATGTGTGAAACATCAGTAAAAACAGCCAGCTTGCTGGCAAATCAGAGTAGCTGCTCCCTGCAGTGCTGACAATCTGGGTTCAGGAATGTGCCTGGGACGTCGGAGAGTTGGCCAGAAATGGGAGGATCATGCATCCAAAGAACTGTTCTCCTCCCTTGGGAGTGGGGGCAAAGTATCCTGCTTGGCGACTGCCACCTGGGGAAGACCAGGTTGTAGAGCAGCTGGAAACTCTAGAAGTGGAAGGACTGCCCCGGATGTGTGTGGAAGCACGTGTGAGCGCGCACACACACATGTTGCATCATTGTATGCTGGCGGCCCAAGTAATGGTGGAAAACTCCCCTGATGGCAGGATAACTTCCGGCTCATTGCAGGTCCTGAACCATTGCTAGAGCAGACTCAACAATTCTGGATGAGTGATTCTGTGGCGGGTGGGAGGGAGGAGGAGGAGGATGGCCCTACCCCCCCATGGCCCAGCCAAGCCATGAGGGGCAATCCGTGGAGGACACTGAGCTAGTAAGTCTCCGAGATGGTGGGTGATGGGGCTGGATGGGTCAGCGAGCAAGGGGATGAAAGAGTAGTAAGGCACAAACAACCCTGATTAAAAAAAAACAATTATTTAAAATAATAATTAGCGGTGGGCAGCATTACAGAAAAACACCACATATCCTCCAACCCCCCCAACCCCCAAGGCTAAGCTCCCGATTAGGATTTTGTACATCTAAAAACATTTTCCCCCATGTCTAATTTTGTTTATATTTAAAGCTATGCAGAGCTCTGTGAATATAAACAAAGGCACGCTGCACACACTGCATCTCATAGCGCTACAACGCAGTTCAGCCACTCACTGTATGCAAATATGCTCTTCTGACCTATTGCATGATCAGCAGAGCATATCTGACTACAGTTAGTGGCAGAACCATGTACCAGCGCTTCGAGATGGTGAGGTGCACCATGTCTTTGTTTACATTCACAGAAGTCTGCATGATTTAAAAAATAAAGAACATTAGGAATGGGAATTTTTTTTATATGGCCAAAAGCCTCATCCCCAAGGACTTTTCCTTTGGGGGGATGTGGCATTCTCCTTTAAATATGGCTATAGCAAACTTCATATCAATATGTTTTCTTTTTATTTTAGAATTGCTTGCTGAAAAGGGCACACTGAGCTGAACCTTGTTTCCAGGTGTGATAAGTGACTTGCTCAGTGGCAGTTGAAGGATTCAAACCCAGGTCTGCCATGTCCCCAGATTGACAACTTGGTGCTTTAATCTCTGGGCTAGTGTTAAACATCACCTTTCTTGAGTAAGATGAACTAGTGTCTGAACTGCAGCCCAGCAGCACAATGGTAAGGCTACTGCCTGCTATACAGATGACCTGGGTTTGGGAACAGTCACGGGGCGCTCGGGGCCTGGCAGGGGGAGAAAGGATTGAGAGTCGCTAGGACAGCTCTCCTCCCTTGGGGGAGGGGGAATGTGCATCCCACTAGTCAGCTGCCACCAAGAGGAATCGGGCAATGCAGCGGGACTGCATATGCAGGGAAAGGGACCCCATGCCTTCCGTGAAGACACTGGACGTATATCGCATCACTGCATGCATATAGGCCTGGGGTGAAAATGGAAGGAACCACCCCCAGCCAAAGCTGGGTGAGAGCCTATTCCCCGGCAGGCTGTACATCGAAAGCTGGGCCCCTCCAAAACAGGTCCTGTGGTGAGGACACAGCAGAGTACAGGTAAGTCCCAGGTCAGGTAAAAAGGCTAGAGGGTCCGATCTGGATGGGGTCTGGTTGGGGGAAACTAGCTTGCAACAGATACTGCTCCCCGACTTTACTAAGCATGAGGGTGGGAGGTGCATTAGTGTGAACACCTGCTTACAAACATAAGCTCCAACATACTGAACATGTAATACGGCACTAGATAAATGGATTTGGAAACAAAATGAACCAAAGAGATCAATATTGGAGCTTGTAACAGAGTGCCTAATAAAGTACACGGGAGCAACAACGCATGATAGCGGTGAAAATTTTAACCTCATTTTAGTCTGCTCCTTATCACCAGACTTACAGAATACCCTCCTTTCCTCAGTTTGAGTTGGCTTTAGCACTTCTTTTACATCTGAAATAATAAAGAGAGCGCTCCTTTAATTACATCCCAAACCAGATTTTCATTAGTATTCCCGGATGTTTTTTTTGTAAACCTGTTGTCCCACAATATCAGGTAGCAGTGTCTGCTGCATGCTAGTTCATTATAATTACAAAAAAAGTGATCTTAATGTGATAAAAAAAACAAACTGGTCTGAGACACATTAAAAGGAGCGCTTATTTTATTATTTCAAATTAAAAAAAGATATAAAGCAGACTCACAATGGGGGAAAATTAGCAATGCAGGAGATAAAGAGCAACCCAGAATACAATAAAAAGTAAATGTCAACATTTTCACTGCTATCATGCACTTCCGCATTGAATACAACAAGCAGGACATAATTAAGGTATATTAAACCACATCTGCCACAAATGGAAATACCGTATAATTATTTTCTGTCTCATGTGGATTTTAAGTAATATCCGCAGCACCGTTCAACCTCCACATTTTAAAGCTGGAAATGACTGTAGAAAAAAAAAAACAATATAAAAGAAGGCTAGAAAACATTATCAAAAACATATTTATTTTTTTACCTGGGGCAACCAGGACATCTGGGAAAATATCGTTAATTGTTCTCTTCAGAACCTGAAATCCAAATGTGTCAGCATCATAGGGGCTGCTGGAAACGGGGTCACTGACTTCCGGAACCTCAACTTTTACCCTTTCATCTGCAATGATGCCCTTGACGAAATGTAGAACCTAAAAAAAACAAAACAAAAAAAAAATAAAAACATTTTCATAGTGTTTTCCCTATATCCAGAACAATTTTATAAACTTTATAAAAACATTATTCAGACAAATATTCAGCTTACAGTACAAAAAACTAGAACCATGTCCCTTACATTACAGCTGAGGTGGAGTCTGGAGTTGATGATGTCTTAATGCCCTAACTGTGACATTCCAGTCTGTTGCTGTGGGAAGAACTATGACATCACAAACAGCAGCACAACTCCTGTATGACTTTAGTGCCAGTGTAAGTCTCAACTGGTAAGGAGGGAAAGTCCTTTTCTATGTTAAAATGTCTGGCAACAAGGAGTGGAATTGTTGATGAGATGTACCTTAATAGTGCCACGGTTTTGAAGTAAAAACGCTCGTAATTTTACTTTCACCGGATTCCGAGGACTTCCCGGTGTTGAGCTACCCATGCTCTTCCCCCGCGTTCAGCAAAGTTGGGAGACAATGCTAGGGAGAGTGCAGGGATAAGCTCCATTATAGTCTATGAGTGGCAGCTTTCTGATTTTTTTTTTATATTGTAATGGTCAGTTGGTGATGAAATGTAGGCACTGGTTGACTAACAAGGCTCTCGTTAGTCGACCAGTGCCCACGTTTCATCACAAATTGACCGCTACAATATAAAAAATCCAAAAGGTGCCTCCCACAGACTGCACATAGCATGCCCCGCCTCCTTAGTATCATGTCACAACTTTGCTGGAGCGAGGGAGGAGTGTGGTGGCTCGTGAACACCGGAAGCCTCGAACCCGGTGAAAGTAAAATTACGAGCGTCTTTACTTCTAAACTGTGGCACTACTGTGGGACATCTGCTTATCAACTTTCATCACGTGAATTAAGGCACTGATATCTCTGGTGCAAATGCCGAGGCTGGCATATCTCTTTAAGTAGAGCTGCTAGACATGGAATGTATGCTAATGATGGAATCATCATTGGCTCATGCCAATTTTCAAAAGCTGCCCTTATCAACTGCCAGTGTTCTACTGCTTCAGATTTCATGGACAGCCTGCGAGGACAGGTCCCACCAATAACTATAGCTATCTAATAATAACAATAAATTAACCTAACCAAAACCCCAACTGAAGTAACACCCCCCCCCCACCGTAATGTCAGAGCCACCTGAAGAAGGGGAAACCAATACCCCACAGGGCTCAAAAACAGACATGCTGATATGTGGCACTCTTACACATGTTTATTCAGCTTGGATTGCAGAGGATATTGGTTCTAAAAGGGAAGGCAGGGTGGGTGAGTTCAGAATACTGGAGAATACCCTGGAAGAAACAAGATTACTATGGTAATTAAGTTTTTCTGCTCACCCCAGGGATTCTCCAGTATTTATAACTCTTATAGACTACAAAGCAGTGCCTTTGGAGGTGGGCACAGAATCTACTTTTGGAATAGACTCCACAGGACTGCTGTGCCGAATCTGGCATCACTTCTGGACTGTGTGTCCAGGCTGTAATGCTTTGTAAAGGTGTGTACTGTTCTCCATGTAGCAGCTTTACAGATCTCCACTAATGGGACATCCCTGATGGCTATGGTACCAGCTGTGCCTCTTGTAGAATTACCTTTTCCAGCTTTGGAATAGCAAAACAGAATACACTGAACTAGTCAGTGAGAAATGCACATTTTAGATGTGGGATCTCTTTTTCCCACATCCCCATAAGTCAGGAACAGCTGCTTTTTTTTGCAAATTGTTTAACCAGGAGAGAGAGAGAGAGACTACGCTGGAAGCTTGTTTACAGGTGTGACCAGGGAGCACAGGGAAGTTAAGTAACTTGCTCAGGGTCACACAGTATGCAAGTGGGGGCTGTGTGATTCAAACCCAGGTCTCCAGATTTGCAGCTCACAGCCTTAAACCACTGCACTATACTGTCTCCCTCTGCTTTCTGTCCTGTCTGTGATCCTTAGTAGCTGTCATGTAGTAGCTAAGTGCTCGTTTGACATCCAGACTACAGAGTCTATGCTCGCCTGAACTAGAATGTTCAGTGAAAACGACTGGTAGAGTAATGGACTGGTTAAGATGGAAATCAGAAACCACCTTGGGAAGAAATTTCCTGTTTGTTCATAGAACTACCTTGTTTCTGTGGAATGAAATGTAGTCCTGATCAATGCACAGAGCTTGAAGTTCACTAATCCTTCTTGCAGAAGTTATTGCCACCAGAAACAAAAACGTTTTCCATGTGACATATTTCAAATGAGCTGATGCCATTTGCTCAAAAGGGGGACCCATGAGCTTGGCTATACAAACATTTAAGTCCCAAGCAGGCACCAGTTCCCTATGAGGGGGGGTGCAGATGAGCCAGGCCCTTGAAAAATCTCTTGAATATAGGATTTGATGCCAAAGAGGCACCCTTCCCAGCTGAAATGTAGGCAGACACTGAAGCTAAGTGAACCTTCAAAGTAGAGGGCTGCAAACCCAGAGTGTGAAAATGAATAAGATAATCCAGCAAAACAAACTCCTGCCTTTGCTGGAACCACATTATTACTGGCACACCAAATAGAAAACAATTTCCATTTTAAAGCATAGGTTTTCTTAGTAGCTTGTTTTCTGTAACCCCTTAAAACATTCAGAACACTCTCCAAGAGATGCATGCCTGCATTCTCTAAGTCCTTAACAGCCATGCCTTGAGTCTGAGGGATCTGAGGTTCGGGTATAGGATCCTCCCTTGATCGGAGGTTAAGAGGTTGTGTGTCAGAAGAAGATGAATTTGTTTGGCTACAGACATGGAGAGCAGTAGAAAGTACTATGGCTGCCTGGGCCAGTCTAGTGCTATCAAGATCAATGATGCTGGTTGGGATCTGAGCTTGATCAAAACCCTAAACACTAAAGGGAATGGAGGGAAGGCACACAGATGCTTGCCTGACCAATCCAAGGCCAGAGCATCCAGGGGAACTGTCCCCTGGAATGGTGGTCTGCAACAGTACTTTGGCAGGTGGTGGTTCTCGTGGGATGCAAAAAGATCCATCTCTGGAGTACCCCACCTTCTGAACACTGCCTCCAACACCTGTCTGTTGAGGGACCATTCTTGATGGGCATAGTTGATTTTGCTGAGGGAATCTTCCAGGGTGTTGTCTTTCCCTGGTAGATGGATGGCCTGCAGGGAAATTCCCACGGAATAGGCCAAACTCCATATTTTCATGGCCTCTGTGCATGGGGGCTTGACCTTGTCCCTCCCTGCTTGTTGATGAAGTACATTGTGGTGGTGTTGTCTGTTCTGACCCATACCACCTTTCCCTGTACCAGTGAACCGAAGGCTTTTAGGGCCAGCAGCACTGCTCTGAGCTCCAGAAGGTTGATGTGCTGAAGTAACTCTGCACTTGACCACAAACTGTGGGTGGTGTGATCCCCTAGATGGGCCCCCACCCTAGTAGTGAGACATCTGTTGTGAGAATCACTGATGGGGGTTCTTGCTGGAAGGGGAACCCTTCCCTTAGGTTGGCCTCCTGTTTCCACCACTGGATGGCCTGAAGTAATATTTTGTTACTGGGCACCAGTGTGCCCTGAGATGAAACAATGTCTCTCATCTGGAATCTGGCCCCTAGGACTGTGCCAGTGGCTGCAGCCATATGGCCCAGCAACTGAAGAAACTGCCTTGCAATTTTTTGGTCTGTTTAGGCTGAAGAAGCCTGCCAACTGAACAATGCTTCTTACCCTATCTGAAGGCAAGTAAGCTCTGCCCTCCAGGGTATTCGACTCTGATCTTATGAACTGCAGAACCTGTGAAGGTGGTAGGACAGATTTTTTTGAGATTTATCAGGAACCCTAGGGACTCCCAAGAGGCCCTGGGCGAGCTGAAGGTGTTCCCTTACCTGCTGTGGTAAGTTTCCCACTACCAACCAATTGTCCAGATATGGGAACACTGACACACACTCATCTTTCAAAGGTGTGCCACCACTACTGCCATGTACTTTGTGAACACACCTGGGGCCGAAATGAGGCCGAATGGCAGTGTTAAGAACTGGTAGAGGTCTGAAGGGAGTCTGAATCAGAGATATTTTCTGTGAGACTCCCTTATGGGGATGTGGAAATAGGCATCTTTTAGGTCCAGGGATGCCAACTAATCTCCTTTCTGGAGGGTTGGCAGAATCATTGCTAACGTTACCATTTTGAACTTTGGCTTTACCAGATGTTTAACAGTCTGAGGTCTATGATAGGCTGTCACTTCCCATTTTTCTTTGTAGTTAGAAAGTACCTTGGTAAAAACCCTTTCCCTGTCTGCTGTAGAGGAACAGGTTCCACTGCTTTTCGCAGCAGCACGTTTTGAACCTCCTTTTCCAATAGTTTCCTTTCTCCTACGGAAGCTGGCTTGAATACTCTGGATCTTAGGTTTGGGAAGGATTTGAAGCTTAGTGACAAATCCTGACTCACTACTTTCCGAGACCCACTTGTCTGTGGTGTTTTTTCCCCCCAAGCATTAAAGTAATGAGCCAGTCTGCCCCCTACTGGCAGTGGGGAGGCGGCCTTGACAATGGAGTCAGGGAGTCCGTTTTGCCTGGGGCTGAGCCTGGCTAGCCTGGAAACTCGCCTGGATCCCCTTCTACCCCTGAAGTACCCTGCTTGTTGAGGGTACTGCTAGTACTGGTGCCCACAAGCCCCTTTGGGCTAAGACTGCTGCTGCGGTCAGGATCCTAGCACAAGCGCCTCCACGGCAGAAGGAGCCGTGCTACCCGCCTCAGAGTCTGCCCTCCAGGCGTCCACAAGCCCCCTTTGGGCTAAGACTGCTGCTGTGGTCAGGATCCCAGCACAAGCTCCTCCACAGCACAAGGAGCCGTGCTACCCGTCCCAGAGTTTGCCCTTCAGGTATGGAAATAGGCTCAAAGCTGTGGCTCCTCCACATCGGGACTGTTGTTAATGAATTTCAGCCTAGAGCTGTGGCTCCTCCAGATTGGAACTTGTCCTCCCTGTTCATGCTGATATTTGGGACTTGTGTTGCTGTTTTTAATTTTTAATTTCGGCGCCAACTCGAGGGCAAGCTGCTATTGGCTGCCAGCCTGCCTAGAGTACCCAGATTGCTTGGCTACCTTAGCCTGGGATTTTCATCCTTGTAGCCATATAATTTCATAAATTTTCACTCCCTGTCCCTTGAATCGTACATGTATTTTACTTAATATGGTTTGTTCCTTGGTAGCACATAGCTCACAGTCCCTTCCCCCTACTGCACCTGATTTCTGGGTCATACAGTGAACCGCCCTCTAACAGGAGCGGACAACCCCCTTACATCTAGATTCTGCAGGTTCTACAGCCATACCTTAGATTTTCTGTGTTTCCAAAATCTACTATGGGGTATTGTGTTACAAATGTTAGAATTGTATACTGTAATTCACTGTGTACTGCGTATTATGCTGAGCTGATTATAAGACTGTGTAACCAGTAAAATTTTTTAAGTTCATTACCTCCTTCTATCTTCATCTACCTGACTTCAGCTTTTACTCCCAAATCTTTTTTATTTGTGTAATTACCCTCATCTCATTCCTGTCCTCTCTACCGCCCCCTCCCAGTTCTTTTGTGTTCCTCTAGACCTGGCAGGCGCCTGCTGCTAGGCCCCCTCCGCTTTTAGGTCACAGTTCTTTGTGTCCAACTTGTGAGCACCTTTTGTATTTCGAACCCACCCACCTTCCACAGAAGATTCATCTGCCCCTTTCTCTGCAGGCGTCCACAAGCCCCTTTGGGCTAAGACTGCTGCCATGGTCAGGATCCCAGCACAAGCGCCTCCATGGCACAAGGAGCTGTGCTACCCACCCCAGAGTCCGCCCTTCAGGTACGGAAATAGGCTCAAAGCCGTGGCTTCCTCCAGATTGGGACTTGTCCTCCCTGTTCATACTGAAATTTGGGCCACCCCCGACCCCTCCTCAGGCCACCTTTAAATGCGCACTATCCCTGCCTCCTTATCCAGACTATTTTCTATTGGCCTAACCATTCCATATTTTGCCCCCTCCTCCTAACGCCTTAGTTTCTATAAGCCTGCTATAGTTGCCACTGCTTAGTCCTCCACGCATATAAGCAATTCCAGGCATAAAGTGCTATTTTGTCGTTATATACTTGGCTAAAGTGAGCTACTCTGGAAATCTGCTCCCAAGCATTACCACTCACATGTAGTAGAAGGAAACAGTGTATGTTCTTCCCTCTGAGAATCCCCCTCTCAAAAAATAAATCCAAGTAGTGAGTTCTGGGTACATGTGTCAACATGAGGGCACTTATCTGATTCCTTGCATATCCATGCTCACCCTGTGTTTTATGGACTCAAACTCGTTCATTCAAGACTCATCTAGGCTGGAGTACGATTCCTATTTTACGTCGCCTATTATGGACACTCTCGTCCTTATAGAGCAGTCTATACGTGCCCTAAAATTACCTGTCCTGCAGTTGGTCCCTCACCTACCGTGGCATGCAGGAACATTTACAGAGTCATCCCCTAGGGGCATGGCCCCATCTGTATTCATTCCACAATTCCACTTGCTTCTCTCTACCAAGATGTTACAATATGCAACGCTAAGTCAGCTAGGTGCGAGTCTTAGGGCTCCCCTGAGTACTTTTCATGAACCCGGCGAATCTGGAAGGATCAAAGTGTCTAAATTCCTCCAAGGTCTGTGCAGAAAACTTCTGCTATTGTTATTGTTCTGCTCAGGTAACGTTGAGCTTAATCCAGACCCCCTGTTGCCACTGCATCCCCTGCCGACCTAAAAAACCTTAAGGTGTTAAGCTTCTCGCATGTGAATGTGTGCAGCCTGTTAAAAAAATGACATCCATGCAGGCTTGGGCACTTCATACCGCCCTGGATGTTTTAGTAGTCACAGATACTTGGCTCATATCGGCAACCACTAATAATGAAGTGAACCTCCCCTCTTACTCTCTCTTTAGAACTGATAGGTGGACTAGAGGGGGGTGGAGTAGCCATATATGTCAAGGATAAATTTCCTGTTTCAATTATCGACTCTACATCAGTCCCAAACAAGTTTGAATGCCCGTTGCTGAAAATTGAAATTGCAGCTGGAGTTTCAATTTCTGTAATAAATTGCTGTAGGCTCCATCAGCCGGACTGCAGCTGCTAAAACATCTTTGCAACATATGGTGTTCTGCATCCTCAGAGTTTATTAAACTAGGGGACCTCAACCTAGACTGGCTGTCCAGCACATCTGCTCTTCTAAAAACAGTCTGCGGCTTCCTCGGGCTGTCGCAGCTTCTAAGTGAAACCACACGTCCTAATCAGCATAACCCTAGCAAAAGTACTCTGATGGATATAATTTTAGTTAACAAGCCCCACTCTTTCTCTCATGCTGGTGTCTTCTTTTCCAATTTCAGTGACCATTGTCTTACTGCATGTGTAAGGTCAACCCAAAAAACTACACCAGGACCAGAATTTTCCTTTAAAAGGTGTACACATAACTTCGATACAAATGGGTTTATCACAGAGATAAGAGACTCTATGCAGTGGCAGGACTTTTACTTGGCCAAATCTCTGATTGAGGTGTATGACATCTTCTCTGGGATTGTGTTAGGTGCTATAAACAAATATGCCCCTCTTGTGAAAGTCCGCACCAGAAGTAAACCCTGTAGGTGGTTTATGAAGAATCTGAAAAATGCCCTGCGAAATAGGGACGCACTCTGGAAAACCACCTGAAAAAAGTACAGTTGCATAAGAACTTACCGTAACAGTAGATCTTAGAGAGAGGCTCTTGCAGTAGGTATTCACAGATGGGACTAAGCTGCTAGATGTCAGGACCCCCTGGAAAAACTTCTAGCCAACAGTCTCTGGCGGGGAACCACCCCAATTTCAGGTGACTGGCATCAGACGACGTCCATATAAAGGGGCGGTCCCCCACGCCTGCCTTCCAGTTCTTTCCCGTCAAAGGCCTAAAGAGGCAAGACGAGAGAGAAGAGGATATGCCCCCACTGAAGAAAAAGAGAGGAAACCTAGGGGCACAGAGGGAGGAAGGTAATACCTACCGCAAGAGCCTCTCTCGAAGATCTACGGTAAGTTCTTACATAACTGTACTATCTTACTTCGAGAGGGCTCTTGCAGTAGGTATTCACAGATAGGACCAAGTCCCAAGCAGTCTGGAACAAAGAAGAAAAATCGTGAGGAAGACGGTCATCCAAAACATAAATCTCAAGGTTGGACAGGTCTCATGAAAAGAGACCCTGCAGAACAGTCAACCCGAAGCCTGCTCTACGGTGAGAGACAATGTCCAAACTGCAGTGTTTCATGAAGGTATAGAAAGACGTCCAAGTTGTGGCTGCGCAGATATCTTCCCGCTGACACATTCTTGAAACAAGCTGCAGAGGCAGCTACTCCTCTAGTGGAGTGACCTCTGACCTGACCCGGGAGGATCTTATTGTACTTGTCGTAACAGAAAGGGATACAATTCGCCAACCACTTAAGACAGGCATTGCTTGGAAACAGCATTACCTTCCTGTTTGTGAGCGAAAGAAACGAAAAGCTGATCAGTTTTCTTGAGATCCTTAGTCTGACTGGCGTAGTATCTCAGGATATGGCTGAATATTTAAGTAATCACTTTTGTAAATCCTTTACTACAGATAATGACTTAGTTAATCATTTAGTCCCAGACAATCAAGAGTCTGATATTGATATCTCATTGGACACTATTAAAAACAAACTAGAGGAGATAAAAAAGGGCTCCTCTGCAGGTCCTGGCGGCATTAGTGGAAATCAAATTTTGGTTACGAAAGACCATCTGTGCACACCTTTAAAAATTCTCTACGATAAATGTTTAAACTTAGGAGTATTTCCAAATGAATGGAAACAAGCCAATGTGATTGCACTATTCAAAAAAGGTATAAAGAGCTCTCCTGATAATTATCGACCCATTAGTTTGACCTCTATCTTCTGCAAAACATTGGAAAGAATCATTAAGGATGAATTAAGCCCAGTTATACAAGGCATAGACAATACACAACATGGATTTACAAAGGGGAGATCCTGCACAACAAATTTGGTTGGTTTCTATAATTTTATCAGAGAACATATTGACACAGGCACTGCATATGATGTTATACTACTAGACTTTAAAAAGGCTTTCGATTCAGCATCTCATTGGGCATTAATTTATAAACTACAGCATTTTAATATCAATCGGATATACATTAAATGGTTAACTAATTGTTTATCTGACAGACAACAAAAAGTAGTAATAGATGGTCAAACATCATCTGTGAAAAGGATCAAAAGCGGAGTTCCACAGGGATCTGCTTTGGCCCCTATAATATTTCAGATTTTATATCAGACTTAAATAATATTCATAGCAAAATTACAAGATATGCAGATGACTGCAGACTAGCAAACGTCTGCACGAATTCAGATGAACATAAACTTATTCAAAATGACTTACATAAACTAGAAGCCTGGTCTCTGAAATGGAATCTCCATTTCAGTACATCTAAATGCAGTGTTATTCATTTTGGAATAAAAAAAAAATACTATCTATATAATAATCTATGAACAAACAAACCTTGCTAAAAAGATCTTGGTATTACTATTGATTCAGGTCTCACTTTTGATGTGCACATCACTAACATTATTGCTAAAGCTAACAGATTCTGGTGGGCAATTTGTCACATCTCTTCAAAAAACCCAGACATTTTGTTACCTTTATACACAGCTTATGTAAGACCTATTTTTGATTTTTTATCACAATTATGGAGTCCATTCAGCAGGAAGGATATTCTTAGAATAGAGAGAATACAAAGAAAAATTACAAAATCCGTAGTAACTAATAAGTCGCTTTCCTATGAGGAAAGACT
Source organism: Neoceratodus forsteri (assembly GCA_016271365.2). Classification (NCBI taxonomy): domain Eukaryota; kingdom Metazoa; phylum Chordata; order Ceratodontiformes; family Ceratodontidae; genus Neoceratodus; species Neoceratodus forsteri. The sequence continues at coordinate 95,858,237 of JADMNL010000029.1, read as the reverse complement.
ATATAAATTTAACATAGAGGAATGGCGGCTTAGAAGTGATATCCTATTCATATGGGATATTATCCAAGACCAAAATATTTTAACAGAACATGGTCTGAATTTCAAAGATACTCAAAAACACCAGGGGTCACCCACTGCAACTTTCTAGAAATAAATGTAACTCAAGAAAAAGAGCATATTATTTCTCTCAAAGAGTTGTTAGACCATGGAATATGCTTCCTTTAAATGTCATTATTAGTAACAACAAGACTACTTTTAAGAACAGACTGGATGACTATATGAGATCTACAAACCAACTAAAATATTACATGTAAATGAACAAGCTCTATTGGGCTTAATTGCCTTTTGCTTCTATCAGACCTTAGTATGAATCCAGAGTATGTAAGAGGTACTCCCCATGACTGGAATGTTGTGTAAAGAAAGCTGGTAACTCAATGGATTGGTTCAGCGTAGACTCAGTCACCACCTTAGGAAGAAACTTAGGATTGGTGTGAATGGCCACCCCTTCCTTGTGGAAAATCAAATACGGGATTTTACACATCAAGGCTTGGAGCTCGGAAATACGTCGAGCAGAGGTAATAGCCACTAGGAAGAGAGTCTTCCAGGAAAGGAACTTTTAAGTCTGCTTCTGCTGCCGGTTCGAAAGGGGACAGTGTGAGCTTTTCCACGATAAAATTCAAGTCCCATGGAGGGGCAGGATTGCGGATGGGGGGTCTCCGGTGGAGAACCAATTTAAGGAAGGTCTTAGAGACTTCCAGTTGGACAAAAGACCGGTCTCCGAAGGGAATGTGGCAGGCTGAGATAGCTGCCATATGGCCTTTCAAAGAAGAATGGCTGAGACCCAGGTCAAAGAGCTGATGCATGTAATCCAGGACTTTGCTAGCTGGGCATGAGAAAGGCTCCAAGTCTTTAGAGCTCGCCCAGATGGAAAACAGTTTCCACTTCATGGCGTAGGTGGACCTGGTGGAAGGTTTTCTCGCCCCCACCAAAATGTCCGCTATTAAAGAAGAAACTCCCAAGCATGCCTTAGCTATGTCTGAAGGAGCCATGCATGGAGATGAAGGGATCTGAGGCCTGGGTGAACTAGGGTCCCCTGATCCTGGGTCAACAATTGCTGTGACAGAGGAAGAGGAGGTTCCTCAGAAAATTGTTGCAGAAGAGAGAACCAAGCTTGCCTGGGCCAAAAGAGGGCGACGAGAATCATTCGAGCCCCTTCTGTTCAGAGTTTGTTCAAGACTCTCGGAATCAAGAGAATGGGAGGGGAGTCATAAACGAATCTGTCCCTCCAGCAGCGAGACACAGCGTCCCGCCACAAAACATCTCACCCTGCATTGAGCGAGCAAAAGGTGGGAAGTTTGGCGTTTTGGGCGGCAGCGAAAATATCCACCTGAGGCGTCCCCCACTGCTGAAAAATGTCGTTTACGATTTGTTGGTCTAACTCCCATTTATGAGCCCTGGCTGAGGAGCGACTGAGCAGGTCTGCCAGGGTATTTTCCACCCCTAGAACGTGAACTACGGTCAGGTGAAGGTTGTGCTGAGCTGCCCAGTACCAGACTCTCATCGCCTCCTGGCACAGGGGATAGGAACGTGTTCCTCCCTGTTTGTTGAGGTACCAGACTACACACATATTGTCAGATTGGATCAGAAGATGACCGGGAAGAATGAAGGGAAACAGAGCCTGTAGGGCATATAGGACTGTTCTCAGTTCGAGCACGTTTATGTGCAGTTTCTGCTCAAAAAGGGACCAGCTGCCCTGAGTCCTGCGAGACCCTAGATGGGTATTCCAGCCCTCCCGACGCATCTGTTGTCAGTGTTTGGGATGGAGGGGTGATGCAAAATGGAATTCCCAGACACAGGTTCTCCTGAACCATCCACCAGTGCAAGTCCCTGATCATGGGATCAGGCACTAGCACCTCTTGGTCTAGTTCATCTAGAGTTTGGGCACATTGCGACTGAAGCGTCCATTCAGATCCTCATATGGAGCAGAGTGAATGGAACTGTTGGAATGGCAACGCCATAAGCCTGAGAAGAAAAAGGACTGACCTGGCTCTGACCCATCTGCGACTGGACAGGAGATGAGCCCAAATTTGAAGGGTCTCGACCCTGTCTGAAGGCAAAAAGGCTTTGCCTAGGGTTGTGTCTAGTATCATCCCTATAAATTGGAGGCGTTGGCAAGGGACAAGGTGGGACTTGGCCTGGTTGACGGTAATACCCAGGCTGGTAAAAACCTTCAGAAAAAGGGAGTGCAGGAATTCCTCCCTGGAAGGGGCCGCCAGCAGCCAACTGTCCAGGTTCGGGAAGACCTGCACACCCTGGGTGGGATATTCAAAGGGGTTGCGCATGGCGCAACAGAGCTGCGCCATGCGCAACCCGCCGAGGTGCCCCAGAGCGATATTCAGAGGGGTTTGTTGCACTGCTCAATTCCCGATGTGCTGGAACGCCCCAGTAATGTATGCAGCGCAGGCGCGGAGGCGGACAATGCATTACGCGCACATCCTGATATTCAGCCCGGATGCATGGCGATATGCAGGCACAAACCACCTTGCGCCAAGATGGGGGGCAAAGATGTGCCTGTAAATATCATGAACAAATCGGGTGAGCACTCACAGTGGACTGCCGATTGCTGGGCTGCAACACGGCAGCCACCTGCTGTGGGTGGCCACCCGCCTCCCGAGACAGCACGTGGCATCATGCCCCCGCCCAATCCAGGCATAGTAAATATATAACCCTCGTGGTCCAGTAGACCTGCTCCCCTGCCAGATTGCGGGCACAGGTGAGAAATGAAACCTGGTGGTCCAGTGGATCTGCTCCCTGCCCGATCGCAGGCATATGTGTTAAACAATAGCCCTGGTGGTCCAGCGGCTCTCCCTCCCCACCGCCCACTGAGACCACCACCCTGCACCCTCAGTCAGCGGCAGGTGAGCTCCTCACCCGCAAGCCGACCGCCGCTATCCACCACTCGACAGCGCATACAGCTGTTACCACTGATTCACCGCGGGGTTATCGGACATGAGATCAGTCATATCACATAGTCCCGAAAATGCGAATGGTTCATTCACATTTGGGACTGTAAAATAGCATAGTCTGTATGCCCATTGGCCCACGCAGTGGACCAATAGGCATACAGCCATACTGTACACTGTCAGTCGGCGGGCGACTTGTGGGTGGGGAGCTGTCGCCCGCCGCTGACCGGGGTGCAGCACAGTCTGAATATCCCACCCGAGACGCAGGTGGGCCACTACCACAGACAGACATCTGGCAAATACTGGGGGGCGAGGAAAGACCAAATGGGAGGGCCTTGAACTGGTAGTGGTCCCCCTGAAAGCAAAATCGGAGGTATCTGCAGTGGGAAGGACATATGGGGATATGCAGGTATGCATCCTGCATATCCAGAGCACATAGCCACTGTCCCGGCCAAAGTAAGGGAAGAAGACTCTGCAAGGAGAGCATTCTGAAGCGTTTGTACTCCACAAACATGTTCAGGGAGCTGAGGTCTAGGATAGGCCTCAAGTCTCCCATCTTTTTTGGAACTAGAATGAAATGGGAATAGTAACCCGTCCCCCAAAGATGAGTGGGGATGGGCTCTATCGCCGCCTTTGATAGAAGGGATAGGATTTGGGGTTTAAACTTGTAAGGGGGGGGGAAGGGATAAGGAAGGGGCTGACCAGAAGCCCTCTCCTCCAGATGAGGGGAGTAGCCTTCAAGCCCAAGGGGGGGGGGGAAACAGACTGGGGGTGGAGGTTTCAGGAGGAGCAGAGGGAGGATGGAAGTATAAGGAATCTGGGTGGGTTCTACAAGAGGATCAGGGATAAGGGGTGGGGTTGTGTTAGTAAATGCCAGGAGCTTGGGAAACAAGTTGCCAGGAGTTCCAGGCCATGCTGTTCGGGGATGTTGGCGGCCACGGAGATGTGGGCCAACAAAAACCATGACTGGGACCTAAACGTACGGGGTACACTATACTTAGGAAGGACAGAAAGGAGGGCAGAGGGGGTGGAGTGGCTATGTTCATTAGAGATGACATAGAAATTGCTAGGGTAGAAGGGGCAGAGGGAAACATGGAGGCCTTATGGGTCACCTTACGATCCCCAGCAGGAGATAAGGTCAAGCTGGGTGTAGTATATAGGCCCCCCGGGATGAGTGATGTTCTAGAGGATGGCTTGCTGGACAACATCATTGCCCAGTGTGGACCAAAAGGGGAAGGAGTGGTGTTGATGGGGGACCTTAATATGCCAGGTACAAACTGGGGAACCATGTCCTCTAAGGTGGCCAAGGAGCAGAGGCTGCTGGATGGCTTCCAGGATGTGTTCTTAACACAGCATGTGATGGAGCCCACAAGGGAGGGCATGTCCTGGATGTGGTTCTGGCAGATGGGATCTGGTAAGGGACATGGTTGTACAGGACCCCTGACTGGGAGCCACCACAATACTGTCTGGTTTCAAATAAGCATGAGGGAGGGGGTGAGATCTAGGACACTGGCAGTGGACTTCAGGGGAAGACTTTATGGGCATGGGAAATATTCTCAGGATCACTTGAAGGGGATTACCTCAATGACAAGTGTGGAAAGGAGATGGAGGTCATAAATGGGGACTTCATGAGGCAGTCAGGATCTGCACTAAGTTGAAACGTAGGGGAACAAGGTCACATAAACCATGCTGGTGGTCCAGTGAGGTACAGGTAGCAGTCAGAGAAAAGAAGGCGCCTACAAAAAATATAAAACAACAAGAGGGGATAGGGATAAGGAAATGTACCAGCTTGCATCTAGAAAAGTCACCCGTATGGTGAGGGGAGCAAAGTCCAGTAAAGAGCAGCGGCTGGCACAGGGGATACATGGAGGGGAAAAGGGGTTCTTCCAGTACATTGGGGAGCGGAGAAAAACTAAGGGCCATCTCAGCAGATTGAGATCAGAAGGAGGGTGGGTGGAAGAGGCGAGGGACCAGGCAGAGGTATTTAATGAGTACTTTGCCTCTGTGTTCACTAGGGAGGGGGATGGGATATTTACAAGCAAGCATGAAGGGATAGAAGGCTCAGTAAGTGGGATCAGGGGAGCAACAGAAATGGAGCAAGAGGGAGGAGAGGCACCCCAGGGGTGTCACATCTGGGTAAGGATAAAAGGCCAGTAAGGTGGAGGGATGGATGATGCTATCTCCAACAAAGGGTGTGGTTAGCCCTCAAGGTCCTAAAGAAAGACAAATCTCCCAATGGATGGCATTCATCCGAGAGTACTATGGGAATTGGCGGACATACTGGCTGCACTTGGTGGAGCTTTTCAGCAGGTCGCTTGAGACAGGGAGGGTAATTTAGGGATTGGCAGAGGCACATGGTACCAATCCAAAGGGGCCGAGGGAAGTACCAGGCAACTATAGACCCATCAGTTTGACCTCGTGGTGGGAAAATTAATGGAGAGTATACTAAAGGAACGATTGGGGTGTACTTGGAGGAGGTGGGAGGTCTGGATAGTCGGCAACATGGGTTTGTGCCAGGTAGATCATGTCAAACCAACCTTATGGAGTTCTATGAATGGGTAACATCAGAACTGGACAGGGTAAGCCTGTGGATGTATTATTCTTGGACTTCAGCAAGGCGTTGACTCGCTCCCACAATGGTCTGGTGGAGAAACTGATGGGGTTAGGAGTAGGCCCTTTGATGGTCAGATGGATTGAAAACTGGCTAGCTGGACGACTCAGAGAGTAGTGGTCTGTGGGGAGCTCTCGAACCCTAGAGAGGTTGGTAGTGGGTACCACAGGGCTGGTCCTGGGTCTGATCCTGTTTAATGCATACATCGGACATCAGGAGGGTATAGGGTGTGAAATGAGTCTCTTCATGGATGACTCCAAGATGGGAGCAGTAGTTGAGGGAGAAGAGGGGAGGTTGGCCCTGCAAGGGGACCTGGACACTCTGGAAAGCTGGGCTCACACATGGAAATTAAATTTCAATATCACCAAGTGCAAGGTGTTGCATCTTGGTCGGGGAAACCCTAAACACAGGTACACCCTGGGAGGGGAGGCGCTGGAGGCCTCAATAGGGGAAAAAGACCTAGGGGTCATGTGGATGCATGTATGAATAACTCTGAGCAGTGCAGGAGAGCGGCTAGCAAGGCAAACAGGATGTTGGGATGCATCGTAAGGGGGCTCACCTCTAGGAGCAAGGAAGTGATTCTGCTGCTGTACAATGGACTGGTTAGACCACACCTTGAGTACTGTGTACAGTACTGGAGACCACACTTGAAGAGGGACATACAGCTCCTGGAGAGGGTACAGAGGAGGGCAACAAAGATGATACGAGGGCTAGGGGATTTGACATATGAGGACAGACTTGAGGAGCTCTGCCTGTTTTCATTGGAGGAGAGGTGAGACAGGGGGGACATGATTGAGGTCTTCAAGTACCTCAAGGACTAAATAGGGTAAACATGGAGGGGATCTTTAGACTAAAGCAGGGAGGTATCACCAGAGGGCATGGTTTGAAGTTGGAAGGTGGAAGGGTGAGGGGGGAAAAGAGGAGGAGGTTTTTCACTGAGAGGGTGGTGGACCCTTGGAATGCACTGCCTGGTGAGCTGGTTCAGAGATCCACAGTGGAGGGCTTCAAGAGAGGGTGGGACAGACACAGAAAGTGGATGTATCAGATGATGGCCTGTCCCGGGGGGTGGGGATGGATGATAGGGGTTTCTGGAGCACAAGGGATGGGAGCGCCTTGGCACCCAACTAAGGATCTAAGGTCTGAGCAGACTCGATAGACTGTAAGGCCTAATCTGCTGGCAAATAGTATGTTAGTATGTTAGATTTCTTCTAGAACCAGAGGAAGATGTTGAGGGGAGTAAGACGACCAAGGAGGGGGTTTTTGAGGAGGTTTTTGTAGAAACTCTATCGAGTGCCCGGCAGATATTAGCTGGAGCACCCAAGCGTCTGATGTTATCCTCTCCCAACCCAGTAGATGGGAGGAGAATCTCCCCCTCACCGGTTCCTCTGGCAGAGGGAGAGGCAGGAAGTCAGGAGGTGGAGGGCAGCACAGCAGCCGAAGCTCCCACGGGTTTTTTGCTGGGGGGAGTCTTGGTTGCTGGAGGGGCCCAACATTTTTTGGTGTGCTTTCCTTGGTTACGTATTTTTTTGTCAGTTTTGGCGACGAAAAGGACGTAGCTGCCCTTGACGGGGCCTGTGCAAAGTCTGGACTGACTTAAGTGCGGTGCCTGTCTCCTGCAGTTCGGTTATGATGTCCTTGACATTACCCCCAAACAGCACTGAACCCCTGAAGGAAGCATCCTGTACAGCAGTCTGCACTTCAGGGACCAGTCCTGACACATGGAGCCAGGCATGACGTCATAAGCCTACGGCAAAAGCTGAGCTTCTGCCAGCTGTGTCCACCGCATTGTAGGTGGCACAGATCATCTGCCTACGGGCCGAATGTGCAGATCGGACCAGGTCTCCCAGTTCCTGTTTCGTCTATGAATCAGGAAGGGAGCCCAGCTTGGATTCTACCTGACTAAGAACGGACTTCTGGAAGTCCTCCATGTGGCCTATGTAGTTGAGGGCCATGATGCCTAAGGTCGAAGATGAGTAAATCTTCTTCCCGTACTGATCCAAAAGTCGAGATTCTTTGCCAGGTGGGGATGAGCTCAGGTGTTTTGGATTGGTAGAGCGGCAATGGGTGGCGCGGATCACAACCAAGTCCACCTTTGGGTGGAGACTGAGGAAGTCTTTACCCTCGGGAGCCTGATATAGCCTATCCGCCTTCCTCAGAAGGGGGGCTAGTGTGGATGGTTGCTTCCAAATAGTGGAGACAAGATCTGCATGAGGCTCTGTCCAGGGTGGAATCAGTGTGGGAGCAGTCTTGGGCAGATCCAAATGTGCAGCAAGCTTCTTACACTGTGGGTCTGGCTCCACTGATTGCCATTGACATGTCTCTTGGATCTTTCTCAAGAGCTTCAGAAAAGAAAGATCCTCCGGAGGGGACTTCGGAGGGTCCCTCGGCCCTGGGTTTTCTGGAGTATGAGGCTCGTCTCCAGGTTCAGAGTGATCTGGGTTGGAATCTGAGTCTGATGGCCCTGAAACAGAAGATGATGACTCCTCCCTAGGAGGGGGAGGAATGACCCCTCTGGGGACCACCCGGGAGTGTGTGTCCTCTCTGCTCCGGGGGCCAGATGGATCTTCCCTAGCGTTGGGTAAAGGGGGAGGGGTCTCTGGTCTCCATGTAGGTGGTCTGGCGTAGGGTCCAGAATTGGAAGATGACTTTCGACCTCCCTGGTGAGCTGAGCCTTGGCCTCAGCCCACCAGGAAAGCCAAGAACCTCCTAGGTCCACTTGATAACAGCAGTTGAGGAGGAGGGGCTCGGTACAGGTAGTTGGGGTACCTGTAGTAGGACTATCCGTAACCAGATGGCAGGAAACCTGGTGTTGGTACTGCAGCGCTGGGTAATGCAGCGTCTGATACTGCAGAGCCGAGTATTGCGGCGTTGGGTACCCTGGCACTAGGGGCTCTGACGGAGCAGAAGATCCTGGTGTAGGCCCTGCTGGTGGACCAGACGGTGGGATCGTTGGTCGGAAGGGTGTTGGGCCCTGCGTGGGGAGACTTCTGGGAGGGTCCGATGGTCCTGGCAGAACAGCAGGTCCTCCATCAGGCAGAGGTATGCCGGAGCGCAGCATCGGGTTGGTGTCTGAAAGTCTGGCGTCGGGGGCCCCTGACGGCAGCATCCCTGGGTCCTTGGTCCCGGACACAGAAAGAGGATAAGAATCCCCGGGGGAGCCAAAGGGAACGTGGGGACCTCAGAGGCAACGGGTCTATCTGTTGCGGGGAATTTGGGGTGTCAGGCGTGATAACTGGGCCCAACGCAGGCAGATCTGCTGTGCGGTCGTCGGGAGGTGACGACGGCCGACTTATCAACAGCGTCCGGGCGAACGTTGGGGGTGAGCCGGCGTTCGACGTATGGACTCCCTGTCCGTGGAAGGCCGTGAAGGAGGGGCGGCCTTGGCAGAAGGGTGGTAGGCCTGGTGTTCACCTGAGGCAGTGAGTGGCTTATCAGTCCTGTCCGTGCGGATGCCGGTGGAACCAGCGTCCGACTTACCGGACCTGCTCGGACCAGAAGGCCGCGATGGAGGAGCGACCTTGGCGGGAGCAGAAGCCTCCTTTACCCTGGAGGCGCCAGAGGCCGCGTGAGCCCGGATGGGGCGACGCTTGGCAGCCACCAAGATGGCCATCGAGGAGCAATCCCCCGGAGGAGCAGATACCTGGAGGGCTGCAACTTCGGTCAAAGTCGCAGCTGCTGTGGATGAAGAATCCCAGTCCTGGTGCTTTTCCTTCTCACGTTTCCTTTTATGGCCTTCTGGGGAGATTGACGCCTGCCGAAGTGTTTTCAACAACTTCTCCATGGATGCCATTTTCTTTTTCAGGAGATGGGCTCCCAGGGACTGCTGCCCTCGTTTGCGGGTAGCTGCGTTGAATTTTTGGCAGTGCTGACAGTCCTCCATGCGGTGGTCTGGGCCTAGGCAGAAGAGACACAAGGAGGGCTCGTCCTTGTGAGGAAGCTGTGAACCACACGAGTCGCACTTGTTTTTATGCGATTCAGATGGTGTCGGGGCCGACATACACAGCAGATGGTTTTGGAAAAAATCTATAAAATCAAAATAATTAGCCGAAAAGTCGAAACTTTAGGCCTCCGAAAGGTGCTGACGAGTGCTGTTCTACCATGAGGAACTTTCACAAGCCAGCGGGAAAGAACTGGAAGGCGGGTGTGGAGGACCACCCCTTTATACGGACGTCGTCTGAAGCCGGTCACCTGACGTGGGGGGGGGGGCGGTCCCTAGCCAGAGACTGCTAGCTAGAAGTTTTTCCGTGGGGTCCTGACGCCTGGCAGCTTAGTCCTATCTGTGAATACCTACTGCAAGAGCCCTCTTGAAGTAAGATCTAATCTTTTTTAAATTTAATATACTTTATTCATTTTGTTCAAAAAACAGAACATGAAGTACAGTTCTTGCAGCAATAAATAACTATAAACTGAACTTATGGTACAGTGATGCGATTGCAGGAGATAAGGTTTCAGTAGACATACAAACTAACAAAACAAAACAAATCACCCTCCCACAACCTCCCCACCCCGATCCCACTCACCCCCACCCACCCTGAGCCATGAATGCCAGAATGTAGTGTACAATTCACAGTGGACAGATAATTGCACTCAACCACAGTAAGATGGTGGATGCAAGATCTAATCTTGCAAATGACTGGAACTTATTCAGAAGGGCGAGGAACCTTTGCACTAAAATGACTAGAGAAGCGAAAGCAAATTTCTACCGATCACAGCTTGAGCTCTCATCTAAGTGTTCCTCCAAATTTTGGAGAATAATCAAGGATATAGAAGGCCATACCTCTGGTAATCAACTCCCGGCTAAAATACTAACTGGTAATTCCGAAACCTCTGATAAAAGGACTATCCTCGACTTTCTCAACATTCATTTTGCCACTGCAGGGCTTGCCTTCGACTCCTCTCCCGCCAATACACTCCATGCTCAACTTGGAGAGTGGAGTCAAAGTACTCATACCATCAGCCTGACATTCTCCCTACAGCCTACATCGCTGAAAGAAGTTGAAGATCTTCTGCTACAGTGAGACACTAGGAAAAACGCCAGAGCTGACCATATAGGCCCGTATTTCTTAAAGGTCGGTTTCCAGGTCCTCGCATCATGTTCCAATCACGCATCTATTCAACCTATTCCTGTCACAAGGTAACCTTCCACCCATTTGGAAAACAGCACATGTTGCCCCTCTGTTCAAGTCAGGTGACTCCAGTGACCTTAACAATTATAGGCCAATCTCCTTACTGCCGATCCTGTCAAAGATGTTGGAGAAAATTGCTAGCACCCAGCTCGAAACCACCTTGAAACAGCTAAAATTCTCAACCCATTACAATCAGGCTTTAGAGCACAGCATAGTACAATTTCAGCTTTAGCCAAGGTGACTAATGACTGGCAACATGAACTGGATAACAAAAACTTTGCGCAGTATTTTGGGACTTAAGTAAGGCATTTGGCACTGTAGACCATAGTTTGCTCCTTTCATCTCTCTGGGATATTGGACTGGATTCGTTATCCTTACAATGGTTTACTAACTATCTCTCTGGCAGACTCCAGCAAGTCAAGGCGGAAGGGGAAGTTTCTCCACTAAAACCTCTTCTAAGGGGTGTGCCACAAGGCTCTATCCTGGGTCTCTTACTCTTTGCCAATATTAACGTCATCAATGGCACAATCAAACGAGCGCAAATACACTTATTTGCTGACAACACCGTACTCTATGCTAGTAGCCCTACTCCTGATGCTACTTGTAAAGCTCTTCAGTGTGAATTCAACCTGCTCCAGCTTCAACTCCTGAACGCAAAAAAATAAAGCAATTGCTCTCACCCTTTCCTCTTGCCCCCAATACTGTTGCAGTGGGGTTGCTCCCACAAATCACAACTATCCTTGGTGAACAGCTAGAATATGTAACAAAGTTCAAATACCTGGGGGTCTGGTTAGACCATAGGCTTTCCTTCATCGACCATATAGAAGAACTGATGAAGCTCAGGCAGAGGCTTGGTCTTTTCTTTAGGATCAGTAATAGTCTCCCAAGAGATGCTAAGCTGAGACTGGTCCAAACTACATTTCTGTCATTACTAGATTATGCAGACTTTTTATATAGCCAGGGTCCAGCCAGTGCACTAGCCAAACTCGACATGCTTTACCATCGTGCACTGAGGTTCATTACAGGACTCCCTTATTCCACACACCACTGTTCCTTGTACACTGCAGTGGGATGGTCATCTCTCAGTCACAGACGATGTAGAAATGTGGCAACCTGGACCTACAAAGCCATCATTAAAAAACTGCGCCACTATATGTCTGCTTGCCTTCCACTATGCGCACTTGGTAGGTATGCTCTGAGAAATACTTCCCTTATCTCCTTATCTGTGTACAAGGCCAAATCACGGTTTGGCAGGGCATCCTTAAGCTATGTGTTACTGCAATTATGGAACAACCTGCAAAAAACACTGAAAATAACTCACCCCATCAGCCTAGCCGCCTTTAAATCCCTATACCTGTGCCACAATAGGGAGACCTGTACCTGTTTCCCTTGACCTAGACCTCTCAAAATCGCCCTTGTGCTTAGAATCCCACTGGTCTGAACCAAATAACCTTAGCATCAGGGGCGTCCCTTATTCATTACTATATATGCATTTACCCATCCGTTATCCCCCCCTTCCCCGACTACACTGTTGTTCTGGTCTGTCTGGTATTACTACTACTTTTGTCTCCTTTCTTACTAATGTTCCCCTAGACTAGATTTGTAGTACCTACCTTTATCACTGGTGCATAATATATACTGTATAATTAAAAACTGTACCTGCACTCAACTGTTGCACCCCTCAACTATACCAACATATTTATTATTGTATATACCTTACCGCTTATTTTTTGTATATATGCCACTGTTGTATAAAGTCCTCCTGTTTTCTCACTGCACGTCATTGTAGAAAGCTTTTCTCTGTTAGTGCATTTGCTTGTACTGAAACCCCAGGTCCATCTCGAAAATGAACACTGCTCAAGGTGATCACCTGGTTAAATAAAGATTTTGACCGACTGACTGATACTGTGGCATAGCCTGGGCCTGGTAAAAAGACCTACTGCAGGGACCTCTACCCCTACCTTCCCTTCGGCCTGGTAGAAGGGGACAGCCAATTTTTAGCTGCGCTATTCCTATAGGTGGGCTTTCTATCCATCTATCTTTCTCATATATGCCTCTGTTTTATCCCCAAAGAGCGAATTATTTTCAACGGGGAAATCCATGGCTTTATTTTGGGTGTTCTGAGTGAGGTTTGTGGCCCTGAGCCACTAAAATCTCCTCAAGTGCACCGAATTTGCCATTCAGCTGGCAGCAGTGTTGTTTGAGTCAGCTGCCATTTGGAACTGGTACACAGCAGCCTCCAACCCACACCTGGCAGTCTCAGCCAAATCCTCAGAGAGACCAGGCTGGGCTGTTTTGGACATATCCAGAACTGATTTTTCTTCTTTTTTTTTTTTTAATCATTGATGGTCCAGGGTGTCTCTCTCTGGGGTACCCTCAGGACTACCACTGCTACTCCCAGCCTGAAACCTCCCCATCTGAGCTCTCCCCCTGGCCCCCATGGCACATCCAGCCCCCCGGATCACCCCCCGGGGGAGGGCCCACCACTCCTGCCAACCTGTCAGATTAGAGGGACAGCTGCAGGACCGGAGATGGAGGCAGGAAATCCCTAGTGAGGCAGGTCCAGTAGCGGGATGTGGGTGGGTCGCTGGAGCCCCCTTTGCCTCCACTTAAACCACCAGGGTTTTCAGGATGAAGTATCCCCCAGAGCGTGGTTGTGCAATGGCATCTGGGCATAGCGTGCCGCTGCCTGCTGCCGCTCCACCCCATGTTGCTGCACTGCCGATTCCTTGTGCTGCCCCTGATCTCCACTGGGGGCCGCTAAGGAGTAGCACGTGGCCCTGGATCCCTCCCCGGGAAGGGAGAGCAGTCCTCTGGACGCTTGATCAATTCCCTTCCCTGCCAACCCCCGGCGGCCTGAGTCTGTTCCTGAATCCGGGTCACCGGCATGGCGCGAGGTGTAGCGTCCAGCGCCTCAACCCTCAGCACCACCGTGCTGGCGTATATCCAGAACGGATTGCCACAGAGACTTCTGGTACTGTGTTGCACATGCCTGATAGCTGGCCTAATTGCCAAGGAGGCAGACAGATATCCTTTATTAGCCATGCTATCTATTTTTCTAGAATCCTTCTCAGGCGGGTGGGAGGCTAAAGGCTGTTTTGCTCGGTCACAAGCTGCTGTTTGTACCACTCCCTGAAAGTCAGGATGGGTGAATAAAAATTCAGCACCATCCATGTCAAGTTGATATTTCTTCTCCAGCCTTTTATCTACAGGGAAAATATAATAAGGATTTTAAAAGAATCTTTTCTGAAAAACTTATAGATGGGGAGCAACAGCTTTTCTGTAGGTGTGAGCCCCATCATTTCGAGGTACTCAGCTTCTTCATCTTCTACTGCCTCACTGGTAGCGAGGTCCAAAGCATCTACCATTTTTCTAACAAAAGAAAAATGTGATGAAAAATCTTCTGTAGTTCTTGGAGGGGTGCCAAACTCCTGTTCAAGGGAGACTTCTGGTTCAATACTTTCTTCCTCCTCCTCCTCAAACTCCTCCTCTTAATCCTCAACCTCTAGATATTCAAGGGATAAAGGCTGTGCAGAAAGGGTGGCTTGGTTAGTAAGAGTTTGTCCCTGGATTGAGGGGCGGGGGTGTCAGGGACCGGTACCAACCCCTGTAATGCTTGAATGACCTTCACAGTCTGAGCAATCATCTCAGGTGAAGGCATTACCACAGACTCAGTTGAAGTCCCCTTAGGCTGACTGGCAGGGGGTTCAATATGTTTAGTCTTTTTTGATTTTTTTCAAAGGAACCGGGGAGTCAGCCAGTTCTGCAGGTCTCTTGCCCTGTGCATCCTTCTCATGGGTGGTATGAACAGTAGCTGTGGTTTCACTCGCTTCTTTTGAGGGTGTTGGCTAGTCAGAGGGATCCTTTTGCAATGTTATCTGCAGCCTCTCCAAATGCTTTTCCACTGTTTTAGGAGGCAAGGTTTTACAAATATCACACTCTGCAGAAAAGTGATCCTGGCCAAGGCAGACAACACAGAGTGTCAGCTTTGGCGCAGATTTCCTCACACTGGGTACAAGTTTTGAAGCTGGGTTCACCAGTTCTCTTTGGTTTATCTGACATAATGTACACCAGTAGAAAAAAGAAACTGCAAATAAGATTTTTAAATTTAAAGTGTTTTTTTGCGGTCAGTTCCGGAACCGGTAAATGTTCCGCAAAGGACAGAGAACCGATTCCAAGAGAACTGAGGTTATCGGTTACTTTTTTACAACTTAGCGGTAATTTTCAAAAAGATATATAAAAACTAAATAACTGACTAACCGGAGTTTTAGAGTCAAAAAACTCCGGAAATTAAACTAAAGCTCGGTTCCCCACCGGTTATCCCAAAATGGGAGAAACCGAGAAAATAATACAAAAAAACTAACAACTAACCTAGCGGTTGACAAATTAACAAGAGATAAAGGCAGCAAATGAAAACATAAATAAAAGATACTCAAATTCTTTGATTTCAGCACGACTGATGAGGAGAGCACTCCAAGGCATCTGTACTTGTCAGACGGAGAATGAAATCTGAAGCAGTAGAAAACTGGCAGTTGATAAGGGCAGCTTTTGAAACTTGGTACGAGCCAATGATGATTCCATCATTAGCATACATTCCATCTCCGGGCAGCTCTACTTAAAGGGATAACTGCAAGTTATGACTATAGTTATGAATACTGGAGAATGCCTGGGGTGATAAACAGAGGTTACCCACCTGCAGCCCTAGTTCCACTAGTGGTATACAGTTCACATCTACACCCTGGCAGTTCTGCCTGAGGCAGCAGAGTCATCAGGGGCCAGATATCCAAAACTTAGCCAGGGTGCTAAGGGGTGTTTTCCCACATTAACCGGGTTGTGCGCCCAAGCTGTGGGTGAGGTCTATATTCAGACACCCCCACAGCACAGGCAAAACCCGTTGCTGCCCCAGCGCTAAGTTACCACTGTGGCCATGCAAGTGAGGGGGTCCTTCCCTGCATATGGGCATGGCGGCAAATTCAGAGATTTGCACAACCCTGACTTAATGGGGCACAAGGCAGTGGTACTCCACCCTCAAACCCCTGGCCCATGTATACATGGTATGCCTTGGTGTCTTGTGGCATCCTGCACCTTCCGACCCCTCGCCACATCAGGACAGACTTCCTGGTGTCTAGTGACAACCTCCCCCCATCACCCTCGCCAGTGAGGACAGATTTCTCTGGTGTCTAGTGGCACCTCCACCATTCTATCACCCATCACCGTACACATCATGTTTTTTCTTGGTGTCCACTGGAGCAACTGTCCTTGTGTCACCCAGTGCCCCAGTTGTTGGTCCCCCCCCACACTGCCCGCATCAAGACCACCACCCTTCTATCGCCCTGAACCTCTTTGTCCTGTGCTGCACAGAGGATCAAATATGGCAACTGGCACAGTCCCCCTCTCACACACCTCTGCTGGCTGTTATATGGAATGACTGGAAGTGCACATACTGTGTACTGCATATGGAGCATACCTACTGCCTACAGTAAACATGCTCCCTCTACAGTACACAGTTTGTATGCACCCTGTCATTTTATATGTAGCTGGCCGAGATGGTGAGAACAAGGATGTGCCGACTGCCATATCAGATGCCCTGTGTGGCACCGGACAAAGAGGTAAGGGGGTGGAATGGTGATGTTGCTCAGTGTGGGCGGTGCAGGGGGGTCTACTAGCCACCGAGGTGCCGGGTAACGTCAGGACGGGTGCTCAACGGGTGGGGGGTAGCACTGGACACCAGCTAAAATATGACCCGTTACAGCAACAGGTGATCAGAGGGTGGCGAGGAGGGACTAGACACGAGAGAGATCTTTACTAATATGGTGACAGGTGATCAGAGGGTGCCACTAAACTCCAGGGAAATCTCTCCTAACACAGCAACTGGTAATCAGTGGTTGGCGGGTGTCACCAGGCACCACAGAAGACCTAAACAATTATGTGGATGGGTAAATGGAGGGTAGGGACTGCCAATAGACACCAGGGAACTACATGTATTTTATGGGGACAAGCAACTGGAGGGTGGGTGTGCCACTGGACACTAGGGAGGACATAAATTGCAGGGACAGGTGTGGGGCCCACTTGTCACTATGCCTGATATGGCAAGCGGCCACAGGCAGGGCAAAAACCTGCCACTGCTTGCCACACAAATGAGCCCACAATGGGCAAGCAAATGTCCCTTAGCACCCGGCATGCCCAGTGGGCTCATTTGCATGTTGCTGGCTGAAAAACACGCTGTGGCACCTGGCACTTTCCGGTCTGGAGGTGCAGTTCCTTGCACTTCCCTATGGCTACATATTGCCCTCATTCATGTCAGAGCAGTGCTACTCGACTAAGTGCTATGCTGACATGGCCCTATATTCAGTCGGATAGCACTGAGGCACTATTTGACTGAATATAGCACCGTCAGGCACAAGGGGGCTCTTATTTCAATATCGGTCCCCAGAAGTTTAAGCAAAGCTCCTCCCACCCCACCCCCGGTGATATATTCTCCAGCTTCAGTCCCTGTGACATCAAATCTTTTGCATGCTGGAAGCAGGGATCCCTGCGCCACTTGTCTGGGGAGGTCAGATGGGTTGTATGGATGTGAACTGTATACTGCTAGTAGAACTACTGTTACAGGTGAGTAACCTATATTTGTAACAACATGGATACAAGTTCATTATCCACACCCTTGCAGACTCCTTGCAGTCCTCTTTGAGGAGGGGGACAAGGCATGCGACCCCTATCTGGCAAATAGAAAATGGAGGACCAAGGACCCAAAAGCAGTATCCCGATGACTCACTATGTCAATGCTGTCAATGGGAGATGGAGATGTGAAATCCCTCTAGGATGCAGCCCTGCATATCTCTGGAATGGGGATATCCCTGGAAGCAGCCACTGTGGAAGCGGCATGTCTGGTGGAACAAGTCCCAAGTCCCTTGGGTGACTCCCTACCAGCCAACCAATAGCAGAGGTCGCTGCAGGACCTGGCAATCGTCAGTTTTGCTGCTGGTCTGCCACATATGGTTTCAGCATATGTTACAAACAGCTGGCAGCCTCACCCTGAACTCCTGCTGTACACTCCTTGAAGTATGAGTGCCTTCCACAGGTCCAGGCTTTGCAGCCTGTGATCATCACTCAAGGTTGGGTTGCTAAAGTATACTTGTAAATGAATCACCTGGTTAAGGTGAAACTCCGATATGACCTTCAGTAGGAGCGTCAGTGGGGATGAAAGATGACCTTGTGGAACACCACATAAGGAAACTCCACTGAAAACACCTGGAGCTCACTGACCCTTCCACAACAAATATGACATCTCACACCTGTACACCGGCTCAAATGGCTTGCCCATGAGCATCACCAACACCCACAATAGGTCCCATGGAGCAGAAGGTGTGCGCAACAGAGGAGAAAAGTGATCCAGGCCTTCAAAAAGGCACTCAAGCACCTTCTCCCAGGCCACCATCAGCATACCAGCCCACACCCGGTATGCAGAGATGGCTGCCAGCTGCACCTTGTAGTCCCAACTGAGGGAGGGACCACAGATAGTCGAAGATGCCTGCTGTGGGGCAGGTAAGAGGATCAAGCTCCTTACCTTGGCACCAAAACCTCTTCCATTAAAATGCATATGTCTTCCAAAAGGCCCACAGCCTGGAACTATAGTCACTCAGGAATCAGACAGAGGTCCAGGGACTGAAGGTCCAGTTACAGGACCCTCACCTGTTGACTGATCAGCAGATCTGGATGGAAAGGCAACCTCCACGGAGGCCTGCTGCTGAGGCTTAGGAGATCAGATACCAAAACTGCTAAGGCCAGTCTGGGGCTATCAGGATCATCTGCGCCTTGTCCTTCTGGGCCTTGATCATGACCTTGTAGACCAAGGGAAAGAGAGAGAAGGCGCACAGAAGGTCCAGGATCCAGGGCCTTGCAAAGGAAACCCCCAACAGTGTCCCAGACTGTGGGAGGGCAGGCACAGAACAGCCACAATTTTCTATTTTTCTACTAGGCAAACAGATCCACCAGAGGACTGCCCCACTGGAAGAACAGGTGGTCTACCATCTCCTGTTGTAGAGACCACTTGTACAATGTCTCTCCGACCCAGCTGAGTGTCTGCCAGCTGGTTATTTTCTCCCACAACACAGACTGCCAAGAGATCTGCAAGCGGGCCATGCACAAGTGTCCAGGTGTGGAAAGCCTCCTGACACAAGGGAAAAGGAGCGTGTCCCAACCCGCCTGTTCAGATAAGATATGATTCTTTGATTATTAGAACACGTTCCTATTTTGGGCCCACCATGACCCAAACCAGTAAGACCAAAATATGACCGGCTCATCCTTCCCCTAGGTTGTTACAGAGGAAGCACACTGAGGAGTCCTGTGTAGGGTGAAACATGTGTCTGTGCCTTCTATTTTCAGCCTTTGCACAGTGTAAGAGGCCATTTGACATCAGACACATCTTGCTTTAAGCAGAACTAGTCTACATGTTTTCATTGTGATTTACATACAGTATACTTCCCTTGATGCTCTGCACTACAGGGATATGTGTAATTTTACAGTTCATATAAAAACATAAATACACAGTTGCTTAATCATTAAAATGGCTACCCATTGTTGCAGATTGTGTTTTTTCTGTTTTGCACAAAAGGAGGAGAGGGTACAAGTCACACAATCCTCCTAAGGGAGTATGTTCCAGAGGGGAGAGACAGCCAGTAAAAAAGCCCACTCATCAGTGGACTACAGTATAGATGATGGCACCCTTAACCCTGCCCCCAGGGCCTAAAATCCCTGGAAGGCATGTAGGGAGTCTGAAACTTGCTGAGATGTTGGGGGACCAGTCTTTGAATGTCATTAAAAGGACCCATAAATCAATGTGCCTTCTAACTGGGGTCCGACTATCCTGAACGGGCAAGCTCCTCCTTGCAGCAACTGTGCTTTGCGGTTTGGATCCCTCCTGAGAGGCACTGCCGCCCGCTCACTCACCACAGCAATCTAGGGGTCAGACTGCCCTGAACGGGCAAGCTCCTCCTTGCTGCAACTGTGCTTTGTGGTTTGGATCCCTCCTGAGAGGCACTTCCGCCCACCCACTCCCCACAGCAATCTAGGTTAGGTGGACAGTCTGTGGTTTTAAATTTGGCACCTGCCCTCCTAAGTTGCTGCCAATTGGTGCCCGCTCTGCAGGGAAAACTCCTTTGGCCACTTTCTAATTCCTGCAGCTCTATTTCTCCTCTACCGATTTCTGACTGCAGTTTTTTATTTACAGCCTGTAAGTCAATCAAAGCCTGTAATTTAAGTCACTGTGTTCTATTGCCACTTGTTCAATTTTAAATGAGAGCATGTCATTTTTATACATTCACTGTTCAATTTTAACTTACAGACTAATTTTTATTGGAGCCTGCATTTCAGTGCGTCTCTTAGACAATTTCAGAACTTCTCAGAGCCAGAGAATTAAGTGTTTTTACTATCTGTTTGCATTTTAGGCCAGTTTCTTTCCCCTAGCAATGTGTTAGCTGTCCCCCTTGACTCCCCTGCTGATTTCCCGATTTCTGCCCCCGGCCTCCAAGCAGCTCCCTGCTTCACCCTCTTACCCACCCCTCGATTTAACTCCAGACCCTCCCTGTTCTTTTTGTCCCTTTGTTTGTGTGAATTTCCCTCCCCTGCTTAGCCTATTCTAATATTTGCTCTCTCTGTCCCTTTCTCCCCAGGGGTCAGACTGCCCTGAATGGGAAAGCTGCTCCTTGCTAGAACTGCGCTTTGTGGTTTGGATCTCTCCTGAGAGGCATTACTGCCTGCCTGCCCCGACAGCAATCTAGGTATGGTGGACAGTCAGTGATTTTAAATTTGGTGCCTGCCCTCCTAAGTTGCTGCCAATTGGTGCCCGCTCTGGCACTTGCACTGCAGGAAAACTCCTTTGACCACTTTCTAATCCGAGCAGCTCCATTTCTCCTCTACTGATTTCTGACTCTGTAGTTCCCGCTGGCGCTGTGCACTGGCACCCCAACCCTCCGCCCACACTATCTGGGCTCTTTTTTATTTATAGTGAATGTGGAACACATGATTGGTGTATCAGTTTTTAACTACGTACCCACTTCCCCACTAGCTCGGTCTCATCTACTAACACTAGTGGGAGTCTTGTGCATCAGATTTCCTTTTTCAAATGAACTCTCTTGATGCTTGCACCAGCCCTCCTCCATTTTACTCTGCACCTTTTCCTCTACCTCATGCCCCTCTTAATGCCTGACCAGCTGCCTTCAAGCCTTCACCCCAGGTGTTAGCACCTTTTTTCTTAGATAAACAAAAAAGAAAGAAACATACACTTAAAATAAATCTGCACATCCGAAATGTCTGTAAGGCTACGAATGGCAAACTGGGCCTCGCCTATAGAGCAAAAAGCTGCTTAACCCCAGCGGCTCGTGTTGCCCTAGTTAGGGGGGTCCTTCTCCCGTCTCTCTGCTATGGGCTAGTCGCCTTTGCCCCTACGCCTAAATCTAGCCTTTCAAAGTGGGATACAGCTTACAATAATATCGGCCGCTTTGCGCTTGCGGCCCCAACTCACCGCTGCGACCTCTACTCGCGTTTAGAGTGGCTACCCCCCGAGAAACACCGTACCTATGTTGTTGGGAACTTCATTGACAACATTGTCAGGGCTGGTACTCCTGCATCCCTTGCCCTCCCCTCTACTCCAGCCACCCTCCTACATCCTCCGATTCGAGAAAGCAGCTCCTGACCGCCTGGTTCTAGAACCCGTACCAGGCGGGCGACAGCTTTACATCTATGCCCCAAAAATCTGAATTCGCTTCCGCCTGTACTCAGTCCTCCTCCTCCTATCTGGGCTTCAATCCTCCCTATGGAGTTACCTGAGGGCCTCCACCTGTTTATGCATCTCGCACTAACTCGCGCTCTGACGTTGTCAGACAGGCCCTGCCATCTAAGGGGTACTATTAATATTATTTAACCCCTGGCACCTGGCCCTGTAACTGTTCCATGTCTCACCTGAGCCTGCTATACCCCGGGTGGTCATGGTCCCCCCCCGTGGGCACTTGTATTCTGATTAAGATTTTCTGTTGGCATAAGGGCATTCTCACCTCTATGCACCGAACTGCACTGTGGTATATTTTTACATTGTTTCCCCTGGTTTACTTACCCCTCGGGGTACTGTATCTCTGATATTTTGCACTGTAGGTTTTCCTATACTGTTTTGTCTCCACATGTTAGCTTTCTACGACAGCCCTGTTCAAGCTGTCATGTATATTGTTGTAAACCTTAGCTCTAGACTTACTGTTTGTTTCACTCAACTTTCTCTACCCTGTTTATGCTCATCCCGCATCTCGATGTAAACTTCATTCATGATTGTATGGAAACTCTCTGTAACCCAGTTTTTGTAACCCTCCCGGGTCTCACCTGAAAATAGGCACTTGGATGTCTAGTGTGACTCACCCGGTTAACAAAAGCAAATAAATAAAATAAATAAAATCTAAAGACAAATCTATATAATTCCCTGAACCTCTCCTTTCCTAATTACTGCCCCATTTTTGCTTCTTTTGAATTGCACCTGGTTCACTATCACACCTCCGTACCTCATCTCTCATCTCTACTGCTTGCTATCTCTCTCCTACCTCATCTTTACCGCTCCCGCCACACCTGTTTGTTTACCCACACCCTGCATCCATGTTGCCTCCAATCTACATGTCCCCTTATCACCCTCCTTCTCCTCTTTCTACTGCCCACCTATAGCCTACCTCTTATCTGTTCCTTTACCCCATACACGCCTTTTGATGTCACAAAACAGCCCTCACTTAAAATACCACGTGCGGAGACACAGTACCCTACTGAAGTCCAGTGCCCTCTACCTACGAAGCACTGCTCTGTTCTACTACTTCTATCAGGAAACATTCACCCCAACCCTAGACCCCCTCTTTTACCAAATTACAAAAATGCAAACCATAAATTCCTAAAAAATAGCCACTATGAACATTCGCAGCCTTCTACCCAAATTAGATAACCTCCTGGTCTGGGTGACAATGCAAACCTGATATTCTCTCCCTCAATGAAACTTGGCTTTCCCCGAAGGTCCCCCACTCAGCAATCTCCCTCCCAGGCTACATACTTTTCAGGCAAGACCATGTCGGAAAAAAGGATGGGGGCTGTGCTATTTACCTGAATGACACCTTAAAAGCCAAATCCATCCCGGCTGACCCCCCTGCTGGCTACTCACAAGCCCTAGCCAACAGAATAACCCTTGAACAAAAAGGGAAATCGCTTACCATAATGTCTGTATATATATCCCTCCACGTGACCAAGCATCCAATTTCAAGATGGTCATTGACTATCTGGAAAACATCACTTGTTGTACGGTGACAGTGGTCCTGGGTGACTAACATCAACTGGTTTGCCCCTGAAGCTGACCCTTATAAAGATGCTATTGCAGCCATTGATGTAAGTCAGATGGTTGCTAACCCAACCAGGATAAATTATAGAACAGGCAGTAGCTCCCTCCTGGACTTAATCCTCACCACATACCCCAGCAGAATTTCTAACACTACTGTTCTTTCCGATTCCCTGAGTGATCATTCACCTGTTATATATCACTGGTCTAACAGAACTCCAAAACCACAGGCAAAAGTTTCCAACCAGTGTACCCTAAAAAAAAAAAAAAAGGGATGACAAACAATTTCAAGCTTTCCTTGCCCAAACTAACTGGTCGCCCCTTTGATACATCCAACAACATGGACCAAGCGCTAAATTAATTTATTACACAATTTAATGTGGCCTGTGACAAATTTGCCACTTATCAGAAAAGAAAACTAAAAGGCTTAGTGAGCCTGTGGATCACTCTGGCTCTATTAGGCTTGTTGAAAGATAGAGACAACCTCTGGCACCGTGCACTGGCCTCTGGCTGGCAAGGTGATAAGCAGCTATACAAAGCTGCCCATAACCCATGTACCCAAGAAATCTGCAGAGCCAAACAGGAAATTATAAGAATGAACTCACCAACTCCTGGGGTACTGGTTGCAATTTTTGGGAAAACATCAATAGCCTAACTGGCAAGCCCAATAAATCATCCCCTTCACTGCTAGAAGTCAATGGTACTACCATACAGACCCACAAATAAATTGTTGACACCTTTAATGTCGCTTTCCCGGACCTCAGTTCTGTGCTCCCCTTGATTTCTTTAATGTCTCTCCACTGAAAGGTGACAAAGAAGCGCTGACTCCTCTCAACAAGACCCCTCCATTCTATTTTAGGAAAGTCACATTAGCAGAGTCCAAAAAATACCTACTAAAGGTGCTTGGTAAATCCAGGTATAGTAGTGACACCTTGGACCTAAAACTGCTCAACCTCTCACCAGTAGCTACTCTAAAACCTCTCTCTAAATTGCTGAATCCATCACTCTCCCTTAGACAATTCCCTCAACAATGGAAAGCCGTTGTTGTCATGCCCGTACATAAAAGTGGTGATAGGACCCAACACTACAACTATCACCCCATATCAATCCTTCCCCCTCTATCTAAAGCACTTGAGCACATCGTTGCAGACCAGTTGACTGAGTACCTTGACAAATATAACTGCCCGCAACAGCACGGCTTCAGAAAAGCCCATAGTACAACTACTGCCCTCCTCGAGTTTACTGACCACATCCACAAGGCCCTAAACAATTCTTACTTACTTGGTGCAATCTTCATTGACCTTACAAAGGCCTTCGATACCGTCAGCCACAAGCTCCTTATTCAACCACTTCCTGCCCTGGGATCTCAAACGAGGTGACTTGCTGGTTCAGTAGCTACCTTCAGGGCAGAACACAGCAAGTGAAAATTCATGACACCCTCTCTAGTAGCCTCCCAGTGAGATCAGGAGTCCCACAAGGGTCGATCCTTGGCCCTCTTCTATTTAGCCTCTATATCAAAAACCTCCCAAAAGCATGTAACAACATGATATCTTATGCGGATGACACTGTCCTCTATTCAAGCCATAAAAACCTGCTCACTCTGTCTGATGATCTGCAAGCCAATTTTAATCCGGTTGAAAACTGGTTTGGTCAGCATAATCTAGTTATGAATTATAAAAAGACTATGGTAATGCTCTTCTCAAGCCCTCATAACAAACATAAAAATGCTAACCTTACCGTTATGAACAACCTGAACCAAACACTAGAGCAAGTTCAAGATTTCAAAAACCTTGGTATCACGATTGACAGCTCCCTGTCACACAGCCTTCATGTTAACCATATCTCAAAGGCAGTCAACTCTAAGCTAGGTGTTCTATACCGGCACTGTCACTGTATGACCCCCGAGGCTCTGAGATTAGTTGTAACTAGCTCCATCATATCCACCATAGACTATGGTTTAGTAGTCTATGGCTCCGCTACCGACTCTACTGTAAGACGTTATCACGCTCGCGCTGAATAAGGCCTGCAGACTTATAGCTGGTGCAGATAAGCTAATGCATACATGCAACCTCTACAAGCTGTCAAACTGGCTCCACCTAAAAGGCAGGATCTCCTACCAGTCCTGTCTACTTAAAAAAAAATTTGCCTTGGCCTTACTCCCCCTGCAGCCCAGCCCTTCCTAACGCAGGCACCAAACCCCTACATAGGATTGCCACCTATCTGGTTTAGACCAGATAATCCATTTTTTATGGTCATTATCCAGTCATCAGGTTTTGTTTTAATGTAGTCCAGTTTTTGGGCCATTTTGAGTGCTGATATACTCTTAAAACTGATTTATGAAATCATCCACTGGTTAGGCTGCGCTGCATGTCCAGGTTACAAAGTTCTGATGTCATTCAGCTCTGCCTTTGTTTGTAAAACCAGTCTGCCTGGGAGGTGTAAAACAGGGCCACCATTAAGACCACTAGCAGTAAGTTAACCTCAGATCAGGAGCTTTAAGGGCACGGAAACAGTAGGTAAGTAGGGGGAAAAATATATATACAAAAAATAAATAAACAGGGGAAAGAGTAAGTATTCATAACAACAGATAAGGGGCCAGAAACACAACATGATGGGAGTGGTGCAGTGCAATGGCTGTGGAGCAGCAGTCTTCCGGGAGATGTTCTGGAGGATGCGGTGTTGTCCCATCTGCAGGCACCTCTCTGGACTGAGGGAGCAGGAGGCTCATCTCCAAACTAGCTGGCCAGGATTTGGGGGACCTCCTCCCTACCCAGGGACCACCAGGGCCACCGCCACTGCCCCAGAGGTTGCCAAGAAAGAGGAGCGGTTGGACCACAGTGGGCTCAGGGAGGGTGAGGGTGGGGGAACAGAGGCGCATCTCTCCAGTTGTACCTCTCCACAATTCGTATGCCACTCTGGCAGAGTGTGGTTCCTCTATAGAGGCACCTGCAGTGGAGACCAAGGAGGATGTTGGCAACCTCCCCAAAGGAGACCCACAGGAGGGTAGCATGGGACCTTGCAGGGGAAGGAAACAACTCCTGGTGGGGGGGCTGCATTGTTAGGAGGGTAGAACTGGGGGAGGGAGGGGAGAGGGAGGTAAGGTGCCTGCCAGGTGCCACAGCTTGGAGGGATAGGGAGCGAATCCTCAGGATCGCAGAAGCAGCTGCACGGGGGAGGAAGCAGGATGTCACTGTCCACCTAGGGACAAATGACCTGGCAGGGAAAGGGATCAGAACAGTGCAGGAGGAGTTTGTGGAGTTGGGGAGGGGCCTTAGACAAGTAGCACGTACAGTAACCTTCTCGGAGGTGCTGCCTGTCTATGGCATGGGTGAGGCTAGGGTACTCCACACCATGGGATTCAATCAGTGGTTGAAAAACTGGTGCAGAGATCAGGGGTTTGGCTTCATTGGGGACTGGGGTCCACCTGGAGTAATGCAGGCCTATACTAGCACGATGGTCTGCATCTGTCCAGGAGGGGAACGAGGATCCTAGGTGATAGTTTAAATGCTTCATTGGCAAGCGGTTAAACTAGCCAAGGAGAAGGCACTGGAAAGGAGCGGGGAAATCTAGCCCCCCAAAAAAAAAAAAAAAAAAAAAATCAGGGTAGTTAGTGAGGTAAACACCAAGATAGAGACATTGATAGGGAGAAGGGCAGGGGTAAACAGAGAAAAGAAAGGCAGTAAGGACAGGGATGGGCAAAAGGTGAGGCCATCAAGAAATGGAGGTAATGAGTACCAATGCCCGTAGTCTGGGCAACAAGCTCCCTGAATTGGTGGCCTTGATGGAAGAGGGATGCCTGGATATTGTGGCAGTCACAGAAACATGGTACACAGAGAACCATGACTGGGATGTTAAAATACCAGGGTACACAACCTACAGGAGAGACAGAGCGGGCAGAAGAGGGGGAAGAGTAGCTCTCTATGTAAGGGAAGGGATAAAAGCAATGGAACAAAAGAGTAAACTGGGAGGAGAGGAGGCACTGTGGGTCACCTCAGACTCTGGAAATGGCACCATAATCCGCACAGGGGTCATATACAGACCCCCATCTCATGGGGAAGGAATGGACAAGGTTATGATGGAAGGCATCCTTAGGATGGCAGAGAAAGGGGAGATATTGTTGATGGGGGACCTGAATATGCCAGATGTTAACTGGAGCACCTTTGCAGCAGCCACATCCAAGAGCAGGGCCATTCTCCCCTTCAGAGGGCATGCCTCAGAAAGCTAGTGTTGGAACCCACTCAAGAGGGAGCAATCTTACACCTCATACTCTCAAATGGGCACAGTGAGAGGATCTCAGATCTAGAAGTGGGTAGCCATCTAAGAACAAGTGACCACCAAACAGTGTGGTTCACGATAAACAGCTGCACAGTCAAGCCATACAAAAGTGAGGGTAATGGACTTCAGGAGGACTGACTTTGTCAAAATGGGAGAGTGCCTTAGAAAAGCACTAGCAAACAGGCAAGAAGGAGGTGTGGAGCAACAATGGGGAAACATCAAAACTGCCATCACAGAGGCAACAAGCCTTTGTGTGAAGCAAATAAATCAAAACGAACGAAAAAGCCACTATGGTTCTCAAAACAGGTGGTGGGGAAGGTTAGGGAGAAAAACACAGCATTTAGGAAGTATAAGGAAACACAGAAGGAGTAGGGTGGAGAACTGTACCAGTTAAGGCAGAAGGAAGCGGGGAAGGCAGTCAGAATAGCAAAGGCCCAAACTGAGGAAAAGATAGCCAACTCGGTTAAGAAAGGGGATAAAATCTTTTAAAGGTACATTAGGGAGCGCAGAAAGACAAAGGGAGGGATAGTGAGGCTGAATAGAATGGACGGTGGGTGGGCAGAGAGGGACAGTGAAAAAGCAGGGATACTGAATAAATACTTCTGCTCAGTATTCACAAAAGAGGAGGAGGGGGAGGTACCTAATCCAATTAGTAGAAGCACTCTGGATTGGGGGGTGGGGTCAATCCCAGTCCTTTCACAGAAGAAAGGGTTCTGAAAGAACTCCTAAAACTGAAGGTGGACAAAGCAATGGGGCCTGATGGGATTCACCCAAGAATTCTAAAAGAATTAAGGGGAGAACTAGTGACAACACTGACTACCCTTTTTAACAAATCATGGGAGGATGGTGTGGTACCTGAGGACTGGAGAAGGGCAGATGTGATTCCCCTTCACAAAAGTGGGAGCAAGACAGAGGAAGGAAACTACAGACCTGTCAGTTTGACCTCTGTGGTAGGGAAAATGATGGAATCACTTCTGAAGGAAAGAAATACAGGTTACTGACCTGTAACAGGAGTTCTAGGAATGGTATATGTTGTTCATCCACACTTATTGGCAGGTTCCTTGCCGCTTTAAATCTTGCCGGAAGGTCTTCAAGCTGGCTCCTCCCACCCACCCGGGTGGTAAAACTCTCAGCTCTGCCCCATGACGCCAGATCTGGCCCGCTGGAGCTCAGGGTTGCATCGGCCGGGAGGTCGGTAGGTAGGATGAACAACATATACCATTCCTAGAACTCCTGTTACAGGTGAGTAACCTGTATTTCAGGGACATGGATATGTTGTTCATCCACACTATTGGCAGACTCCTAGCAGTTCTCCGGGAGGAGGGAGGCAAGGCGACACCCCTACTTAGGAATAAAGACTGAGAACCGAGGCCCCAAACCAGCATCCCGCGTGACTCAAGGTCAATGTGGTAATGGGTCATAAAGGTGTGTGCTGACTTCCAGGTAGCAGCCCTGCAGATTTCCTGGATAGGGACGTCCCTGGAAGCAGCCACTGATGCAGCAGTATGACGGGTAGAATGAGCTCTTATCCCTCTGGGAGGCTCCATGCCCGCCAACTTATAGCAGCGATCTATGCAGGAGGTGACCCACCTGCCTATCGTCCGCTTGGCTGCAGGTCTGCCAGGTGCGGCTTCAGCGTAGGTGACAAACAGCTGGCGAACCTCTCCCCGAATTTCAGCTGTGCGCTCCTTATAATAAGCGAGCGCCCTTCTAGGGTCCAGAGTATGGAGCCTATATTCGGCCTCCGAGGTGTGATTGGGGTAGAACACCGGCAGAGTCAGCACCTGGTTAAGGTGAAACTCCGACACCACCTTCGGAAGGAATTTCGGGTGGGGGCGCAGGACAACCTTGTCCCTGTGGAAGACCAGGTCAGGAGACTTGATGCAAAGCGCCTGGAGCTCTCCCATCCTTCTGGCTGACGTGATAGCCACCAAGAAGGCGGTCTCTCCACGCACAGGTGAGAGAGTTCACACCTGTGCATTGGTTCTGATGGTTTGCCCATGAGCTTTGCCAGTACCAGCAGTAGATCCCATAAGGGAGGTTCTCGCACTGGAGGGAAATGATCAAGGCCTTTGAAAAAGCGCCCGACCACCTTTTCCTGCGCCACCGACTGCTTCCCGGCCCACGCCCGGTAAGCAGAGATGGCTGCCAGGTGCACTTTTAGGGTCGTCGACCTAAGCCCTTGACTAGAAAGGGACCATAAATAGTCCAAAATGCTTGCCACAGAACAGGAGGAAGGGTCCAAGCCCTTGCTCTGACACCAAATGGAGAATCTCTTCCATTTGAAGGCGTAGCATTTTCTGGTCGACTCCTTACGGGACGCCTCAACAACGTTGAGGACCTTGTCGGAAAGACCCAAGGCCTGGAACTCTAGCCGGTCAGGAACCAGGCCGTCAGGTGCAGGGATTGAAGGTCCAGATGGAACACCTTCCCCTGATTAACTGAGAGCAGGTCCGGGCGAGCTGGAAGCTGCCTCGGGAGCCTGGAGATGAGGCTGAGGAGATCTGGGTACCAGAACTGGCGGGGCCAGTCTGGGGCTATCAGGATCACCTGCGCCTTGTCCCTCCTTGCTTTGGGAAGCACTGTGTGAATCAAGGGAAATGGGGGAAAGGCGTAGAAGAGGCCCGGGGTCCACAGCCTCGAGAAGGTATCCCCCTGCAGCGAGCCCTGCTGAGGGGGGCCGGCATGAAACAGCCTCAGCTTCTGCCTCCTTGAGGCAAACAGGTCCACCTGAGGTGTGCCCCAGTGGGAGAACAGATCTTGTACTACCTCCGCAGGAGAGACCACTCGTGAGATGCAGCCCCTATCCGGCTCAGGGCATCGGCCAGGGTGTTGGAGGCTCCTGCCACATGAATGGCTAGGAGATCCGCCTCCAGGCTGCGCACGAGTGACCAAATTCGGAGAGCTTCCTTGCATAGAAGCATGGAGCGCGTCCCGCCCTGGCGGTTCAGGTAGTACATGGTCGTGGTATTGTCCGTCTGGACTCGGACCACTTGACCCCGGAGAAACAGAGCAAAGGCGGTGAGAGCTAGGCGGACCGCTCGGAGCTCCAGCAGGTTGATGTGGCATCGGGACTCCCGCGGGGACCAGAGGCCGTGCACTCGGTGTTCCCCCAGATGGGCACCCCAACCCATCAGAGAGGCATTGGTCGATAGAGAGACCGGCGGCTCGGGTGGACAAATGGGATGCCCTCCTGCAGATGGAATGGAACGTCCACCACTGGAGAGCTGCTCCACATCTCCTGGGTCACCATCACTAGCTGGTCCAAAGGATCGCAGCTGCCAGGACCACTGGCTGGCCAGCCCCACTGAAGGGGCGAAGATGTGCCAGCGGGCCCAACGGACCACGCTGGTACAGGCCGCCATGAGACCCAGAAGCGCAGGAAGTCCCGGCAGATGCAATTGCCCAACCAGAAATGATTGGGCAAAGGAGGTAAGAACCTCGGCCCTGTCTGCGCGAGAGCGTGCTCTGGCTCAAGAGAGTCGAGCTCTGCCCCGATGAACAGAATCACCTGCTTTGGCTCGAGTTCGACTTGGCCTCGTTGATGAGAAGGCCAACTCGAGAGCAAAACCTGGAGGGCCAGATCTCTGGACCACCCACCTCCCATCTGGAGGAGGCTTATCAGCCAATCGTCCAGGTAAGGGTACCCGGACCCTTGCACCAAGAGGGAATGCTGTCACCACTGCCATGCATTTGGTGAAGACCCTGGGAGCTGGAGATAAGCCGGCAAGGGCATGGCTCGAACTCAAGAGGGATCCTCCGCCCGAAAGCGGAGGAATCTCCGATGTGACGGACGGATAGGGACGTGAAAGAACGCTGGCCTGTAGTTCCAGAAAGCAGAACCACACGCCGTTCCAGAGATGGTATTATCTGCGCCTAGAGTGACCATCCTGAAGGTTCGAGACCTTGGAACTTGTTCAGGTCGTAGGTCGAGAATGGGGCGCCAGCCCCTGCCTGTTCGGAACCAGGAAATACCTGGACACGAACCCGGGTCTGAAGGGGTCCTCCACCTCCGTGATCACCTCCTTTTGGAGGAGGAGGCGATGTCGGCTCGGGCGAGCCGCCAGTGAGGCTCATGGACCCCGTGAGGCCCCCGAGGTGCGACAGGCTCTGAGGGGGGGCCTGCTCGAATTCCAGAGGTAGGCCTTTTCCCACCACCTCTAGTACCCACCTGTCCATGGTAACAGTGGACCAGGCGGAAAGGAAGTGTCTGAGCTGTCCTCTACTGGGGGAACCAGGGTGAGGTGACAGGATGGAGGTGACACCCCTCAGCCCGCTACTGGGCAGGCTTGGAGGAGGGACCGCCGAGGGACCTCCTGGCCTTTACCTCCTCGCTTCCTGTTGGAGGAAGCGGCGGCTTGGGCTTGGGATACCAGGTCGAGCCTGCTAGCCCCTGATGTTGATGGGCAGGCGCATGGCTGGAGAAAGAACGAAGGGCTTAGGCTGTGGCTTGCGGCCTTTGTCCTTCTGAGCGGAAGAGACCGAGTCCAGGTAACATTGACTTCTCGATCCTCTGCAGGTGACCTTCCACCCCAGGGTCGAAGAGGTCAGTCCCAAAAGGGAACATCCGCCAACTTGTGCTGGGTATCCGGGTAAAGGTGGATATCCTCAGCCAAGCCTCGACGACGCATGGCCACTGCGGCCGCCACAGACCTGGCACATGAGTCCTCGATGTCTCAATGCAGTCTGAGCTGCTGTTTAGCCACTGCCCTGTCCCGGTCCCGCACCTGCCTGACGGTAGTCTGCAGATTCGGGGAAGATGAGGGACAACCTCATCCAGGAGCCCAACAGGGCGTGAGAAAATGTGCCATGAGGACGGCCGAACTGGCCTGACGAAGGCCGAGAGAGGATGAGCGTAGACTTTTCGCCCGCATAATCCATTTTTTGGATTCCTTGTCGGGAGGTTTGTTTACATCCCTGGCGTTTCTGCACGCCGGAAAACGCTGTCGGTAACCAACCCCCGCCAAGGGGTGTTCCAAACCGACAGGGAACCGGGGACCGATACTTCCTGGCCAAAGGCGCAGGACAGGAAGCAGGACGCTGCCAAAGTTCCAAGGCCGACCCACTATGGCTTCGCCACCGGAAAGGCCTCCGAGGAGAACCCTCGGTCCAGAATCTCCGTGAGGGATACCTGGCCCATTTAGAACGGGTTCGAGCTTCATCCCGTGGACCTCGAGATGAGTCAAGCAACCCTAAGAAGGACGCATGGCTATCGTCCACTGACTGCCTCTCCCGAGGACTCCAAGTCCATGCGCTTGGAGAAGAGGGAGGAACCATCATCGGACTCGGAAGAGTCCTCAAAGAGCTGCCTCGGGCCTGAGCCACCCTCCACCTGCCGAGGTTTATCGGGAGTGAGGGTGACAGACAGCCTATGGGGCAAACCCAAGGCCGACCGAGAATTTTTGGTCGGAGCCCCAACTAATGACTGTGGAGGCAGAGGTTCCACCAGAATCGGTGGGGCAGCTGGAATTGACCGAACAACCGGCCTGGGAACAGGCTCCTCGGCTACAACGAGGGGTTGTTTCGGCCGCTCCAGTGACAGCCACTTAATGGCCGGGGAAGACGACTGAGTCGGCTTATTCCCGGTCAAAAGGAGCTGTTGCCACATGAGTTCCTCATACCTCCGACGCAACTTGCGCCGAAGCCTCCCCTCGTCCGAGGAAGAGCGGCGGCGCCGCTTACCGCGGTGCCGAGACCGAGACCGCCTATGGCGGCGGGATCGGTCGGACTGTGAGGATGTCCGAGACCGAGACCAAGAGTCTCGACTAGGCCGAGGAAGGCGAGGAGAAGTGTCGGGAACCGGCACTCCCCTCGGCTCAGACGATCCCACCGAAGGCTCCGGAACCGGAGGCACAGACGAGCCGACGGATCCTCAACCTCACCGGGAGAGGGATTCTCAGCTTTCCAGCCGATAACTCGCCTAACTGGTCGAGAAAATTCGACCGCTGTTGCCGGAGTCTCGTCAACTGACCTGACGGGGACACCGTGAAGCCAGAGGCCAAGCTGAGGGGTTGACCGAGTCGACTGTCGACAAGGGAGGGATCTTCCGCTCCCAAGAGCGTTGACGGAGAGACTTACTTTTTGCTCTTTTGGACCTGGAAAAGGTCCCGAAGAGTTGGACCCTCACCTTCGCCGAGAGGGTCAGACAAAGCTCCTAAAAGAAACAGAGTACGAGGCACCGAGAAGAGCGCGGGACAAATCGTGGCCGGTAGAAGCGGCCCGCGCGCCTCCTCTTCGAGGCGATCATCTGCTCGAGCTGATCCATGAGCCCAGCCGCCGTCGATGACTGCCAACCAGGCCTCTTTGATTCACCGGTGGAATTCTCTTCTCGGGCGCCCCAGTTGTAATCGGGCAGTACGGTCTTCAAGGACGTAGGCCGAAAAAGAAAAGCACAAGTCGCAGGCCTGCGGGTCGTGCTCAAGGCCCAGGAAGTAGACGCACGTGGAGTGCGGATCCGTCCTAGACATCTTCTGCCCGCAAGGGCACCTCCGGAAACCGGAAGTCAATTTGTCCATCGCAGCCGCAAGGAGAAGAAGACCGAAGTCTTTTAGCAAAAAACTTTGATTTCAACTTTCAAAGAATTAGGAACCAGTCTTAATCGCAGAGCGTTAAGGAGGGAACCTGAGCTTCAAGCGGTAAGGAAGATCTGGCGTCATGGGGCGGAGCCGAGAGTTTTACCACCCGGGTGGGTGGGAGGAGCCAGCTTGAAGACCTTCCGGCAAGATTTAAAGCGGCAAGGAACCTGCCAATAAGTGTGGATGAACAACATATCCATGTCCCTAGAACTGTCAAGTACCTAGAGGCCAGTGGGGCACAGGACCCAAGGCAGTATGGATTCACAGCGGGAAGGTCATGTCAGATGAAACTAATAGATTTCTTTGACTGGGTGACCAAAGTAGTAGACCAGGGAGGGGCTATGGACATGGCCTACCTAGACTTTAGCAAGGCATTTGACACAGTCCCACACAAAAGATTAATATACAAGTTAGCCAGCCTGGGAGTGGGTCCCAAGATGACAGCCTGGGTAAAGAATTGGCTGGAGGATAGGACACTGAGAGTAATGGTAAATGGAGTCCACTCAGAAGAAAGGAGGGTTACTAGTGGGGTACCGCAGGGTTCAGTATTAGGACCGGTCCTCTTCAATGTCTTTATAAGCGACATTGCAGAGGGACTGGAAGGAAAAGTATGTCTCTTTGCAGATGACACAAAGATCTGCAACAGAGCTGATGCACAAGGTGGGGTGGAAAGGATGAGAAGAAAAAATTACTCACCTTAGTAATGTTGTTTCTTCTAATGGAGTCTTGCTGTATTCTGACTATAGCAGTGATATCCAACCTTTGAACCGCCCCGGAGAGGAAAGAGTTAACTTTCCATGCAAGGCATGGAACGCTGAGCTCGGTTGAGACTCTGTCTGTTGTTTGAACCCAAACCGCCAGATCTTTACTAGCTATACTCACTGGGCGTCCTGTGTGGAAACTGTAAACTCACACTAGCCAACTGGCAACTAAATTTAATAAAAAGATTTTTTTGGTTCCAAGGCAAAGACTCAAGTCAGGAAACCCAAAAAACAAAACACAACACCCACCCAAAAATAACAGGGTGAGAAAAGGGGAGCACCTCTAGGGTGCCAACACTGTTCCTGCTCACCCACATCCCAAAACCCAGGTTCTGAGAGGGGAGGCGGGGGGGAGGTCAGAATACAGCAAGACTCCATTAGAAGAAACAACATTACTAAGGTGAGTAATTTTTTCTTCAAACAACATGAAGTCTTGCTGTATTCTGACTATTGCAGACTACCAAGCAGTACCTCCATGGAGGAGGGACAGAACCTACTTTGGGAATAGGCTCTGAAGCACTGCTGTGCCAAACCGAGCATCACTCCTAGCCTGGATATCCAGAGAGTAATGCTTGGTGAAAGTATGTACTGTTTTCCAGGTGGCTGCTTGACAAATCTCTAAGATAGGAATATCCCTGGCAGCAGCCAGGGAAGCAGCTGTACCTCTAGCAGAGTGAGCCCTCAGGCTTGAAGGTGGGATTCTACCTAATTTTTCATAGCAGAATTGCATACAAGAGACAATCCACCTGGCAACAGATCTCTTAGTGGCAGGTTTTCCCTTACCAACCTCACCATAAGTGAGGAACAATTGGAAGGAGTCAAACCTGTGACCCTTGGTGCGCTCTATGTAGTAGCCAAGGGCCCTTTTCACATCCAGGCTGTGTAGCCTCCTCTCCCCAGAGGAGGAATGGTCAGTGATGAAAACACAGGAAGAGACACAGACTGATTAAGGTGAAAATCTGAAACCACCTTAGGCAAAAACTTCCTTTTAGTCCTGAGGACCACCTTATCTCTATGGAAAGAGATAAAATCAGGCTGCACTGACAGGGCCTGTAACTCACTTATCATGCCTGGCAAAGTAATGGCTACCAAGAACACAGTTTTCCAAGTCAAGTACTTAAGCTCTGCTGAGGACAAAGGCTCAAAAGAGGTTGCATAAGCTGAGCAATGCAAACATTAAGGTCCCAAGCAGGGCAGGGTCCCTGAAGGAGGATTGGTATGCAGAAATCCTTGAAGAATTTACAGAATACAGGATGAGCTGAAAGGGGAAAGGGCTTGCTCAATGACAAGAAGGCAGGAGACAGCTGGCAGATGCACTCTAAGGTAGCTGGTCTGAGTCGCAGTTATTGAGATGAACCATATAGTCCAGGACTGTGGGCAACCCAGCAGACTCTGGAGAAATATGCTTACCAGAGCACCAAATAGTAAACCTTTTCCATTTGGAATTGTAAGTCTTTCTGGTGGAAGGCTTTCGAGAAGCCTTTAGAATATCCAGAACACCTTGAGAGAAATGCAAATCAGCAAACTCTAACTCTTCAAGAGACAGGCCTTGAGATTGAGATTCGGATACCAAACCCTCCCCTGAGAACATGTTAACAGGTTGTAATTCCTAGGAAGAGACAGGGGAAGGTGGACTGCTAAGGACAGCAAGAGAGGGTACCAGGGCTGTCTGGCCCAGTCTGGAGCAATCAGAATCACTTTGCAGGGTTGAAACCTGATTTTGACTAGTACCTTGAACAGGAGAGGGAAGGGGGAAAAGCATACAGGAATTTCCCTTCCCAATTGAGAACTAGAGCATCCAGGGGGACTGAGCCCAACACTGGGAGTCTGCAGCAAAAAAGAGGAAGTTGGTGATTGTCTGGGGCTGCAAAAAGATCTATCTGTGGAGTGCCCCATCTGGAGAAGATCACCTTCAAAATTAGGGGATCTAGGGACCATTCGTGATGGCACTGAGATATCCTGCTGAGAGCATCTGCCAGGACATTGTCACTCCCTGGGAGGTGCACTGCTATCAGAGAGGTATTCAGGGAATAGGCCAGAGACCACAACTTCATTGCTTCTGTACACAAGGCCGTAGACCGAGTGCCCCCTTGCTTGTTGATGTACCACACTGTGGTGGTATTGTCTGTCCTGATCTGAACTAGTTTGTTCTGAACAGACTTGGAAAAAACTTGAAGTGCTAGAAACACTGCTCTGAGTTCTAAGAGATTGATGTGAAGCCGAGATTCCTGAGATGACCACAACCCTTGGGTGGTCAGATCCCCCAAGTGGGCTCCCGGCCCAAGAGGGAGGCATCTGTGGTAAGGATTAGAGAATGAGATTGAGGACAAAGGAACTCTTGCCTTAGGTTGTCCTGATCCTGCCACCATTGCAAAGCCTGGATCAGGTTCAGTCACTGGGATTAGCTTGGTCAGAGAATCCTTTCTCTGGGACCAGAAGGCTCTTAAGTGGAACTGAATGTCCCTCATCTGAAATCTTGCTCCTTGGACCACTGCTGTAGAGGCAGCCATGTGGCCCAGGAGCTGCAGAAAATGCCTTGCTGGTCGAGACACCTGGAGGGTGAATGAAGAGGCCAGTGTAACAAGGGTCCTTGCCCTGTCCAGGGGAAGGAAGGCTCTTGCCCTTATTGTATCCAGCTCCGCCCCTATGAAGGTGAGGAGCTGCACTGGCTCTAGAACTGACTTTGAAAGATTTAGGAGGAATCCTAGAGAAGTGAACAGTTGCTGAGTTATCTGTAGGTGTGAGTTGACTTGGTCTGGAGACTGACCCACTATAAGCCAGTCGTCCAGGTATGGAAAGATGGAGATCTTTTTTCTCCTTGGAAAGCAACCACTACTGCCAGGCGTTTGTGAACACCCTTGGAGCTGATGTTAGCCAAAGGGCATTGCTCTGAATTGATAGTGGCCTGAGGGCAACTCGAACCTGAGGTACTTTCTGTGGGAGCATCTGATGAGAATGTGGAAATAGGCATCCTTGAGGTCCAGGGAGACCAGCCAGTCCCCTGGCCTTAGAGAGGGTAGAATTATTCCCAGAGTCACCATTTTGAACTTAGGCTTTAAAAGGTGCTTGTTTAAATATCTGAGATCCAGGATGGGCCGCCATTCTCCTGTCTTTTTGGGGGTTAGGAAGTACCTGGAGTACAATCCTTTTCCCCCCGTGTAGGGGTGGAACCCTTTCTATGGCTCTGAGAGCCAATAGGGGAGAGACCTCTGCCTGTAGGGCAAGGGCCTCTGAAGGATTTGCAGGTGGAAAGGATCTGGTTCTCATCTTGGGAAATTGTTTGAAGCTGAGAACCAGTCCCTGGCTTACTACTTCCAGGACCCATTTGTCTGATGTTAAAGACATCCAGTCCTGGACAAAGTAAGCAGCCTGCCTCTACGGGTAGTGGGAGAATCGGCCCCGCAAACCCATCAGGGTGCCTGTTTGGCAGGGGCTTTAGGCTGAGGGGTGGTAGCAGGCCTGCTTGTACCCAGTCTGCCTCTCCCTCTGAAGAACCCCCTCTGAGCAAAGGCGGAAGAGGAGGCCTGGGCTTGGTAGAAAGGCCTATGAAAAGGCCTGCCCCTGCCCCTGGAATGCTGCCTCTGGGGAGTGGCTTGCCTTTCCTTGGCCTGAGCATTCCTATAGGTGGTCCTGTACTCATCCATTTTCTTCATTGTAGTTCTCTGTCTGCTCCCCAAACAGAGAATTACCAATAACAGAAAAATCCATGGCCTTAGTCTGGGTATCCTGTGACAGGCTAGTACATCTGAGCCAAGCCATCCTACTGAAGGGCCACAGATGTAGCCATGACTCTAGATGAAACATCATTGGAGTCCACTGCAGCATGAAATTGCACCTTGGATGCCTCAATACCATCTGCAGCCACCTGCTCCAGCTCCTTGGCAAGCTGGTCAGGGACCTGTTTAGCTAGAGCCATCACAGTGTCCCATCTAGACTTCTGGTATCTAGCTGTGTAGGCCATATAATTAGCCTGCCTGAGTCCCAAAGATGCTGCCATGTACTGTTTCTTTGCCATGGCATCAATCCTCCTGGAGTCCTTATCTGGGGGGTGTCAAGCCAAGGGTATATTTGCCTTATCACAGGCAGCAGCCTGCACTACCCCAACATGGCTGTATTGCTGGGAGAGGAACTCTGTATCTGAGCCTGAAAGAGTATACCTCTTTTCCATTCTTCTGTCCACAGGAGGTATGGAATTAGGAGTATTTAAAATTTTAAATGTCTGTTGCCCCAAAGACTTATGGAGGGGAAGAGACAGTCTCCTGGACTCTGGGATGTCCATCATTTCAACATAATCAGGCTCCTCCTGATCCTCTACTGCTTCCTCCATAGGAAGCTGGAGAGTTTCAGCCACTTTTTTGTAAAACATAAAGTGGGAAGGGGACTCAAAGCCTAGGAGGAGAAACACCTGAAGGTCTGTCTGGGGAGATGTCCGGGTCAATGGGCACATCCAGACTTTCATAATCACCATCACTATCCTCATACTCTCCCTCCTCCTCCTCCGGTTCATAAAAATCCTCTAAATTATAATCTGGAACCGGGTGAACCGACCGAACCGAGCCCCTAACCGATGGTGCCGGTTCGGTTGGAACCGAAGTTAGCGATTGAACAATCCTTATCGCTTTGGCTATTCCATCAGCGGTCGGAGAAAGAACTTGTGGATCCGAACCAGCTGACTTATCCTTCTTTTCTTTTAACAGAACCGACTCCTCAGAGTCGGTTCTCCTTTGCCTAAGAAGTTTCACTTGGTCAGAGGGCACTTCCTTCTGGTCTGTTGGAACCGAACCGGGCTGGGCATCTGGGTCAGCGGACTTCTTGGCCTCC
Source organism: Neoceratodus forsteri (assembly GCA_016271365.2). NCBI lineage: Eukaryota > Metazoa > Chordata > Ceratodontiformes > Ceratodontidae > Neoceratodus > Neoceratodus forsteri. The sequence goes on along the minus strand of JADMNL010000029.1, from coordinate 95,818,756 downwards.
CTTTCCCTCAGCCTACCTACTCTCTTTTCCAGGGTAGCTGTGGAAAACTTTGCAAATCTGGCAGTCTGAATCGAGGTGGTCAAACCCCAGACTATAAACACAGGTGGTATGGGGTCAGCCTTAGCAAAGGCTTCCCACACACACTACAGTGTTGAAACCCAGTGGGCAGTTTTTCTCTTGGGTTTCTCAATTTGCTTGTGATCTAACCAAACTTCACCCTTTTCCATTAACCCGCCAGGCAAGACTTACTAACGGTTCCTGACCATGTTACAGGTCGTGGAAAAAAACGTAATGAAATCTGTTTTTTTTTTTTTACAAATCGCTAAGGATCGGTTACCACACTCTAAAAAGCAGAACAAACTTTTTTTTTACCAACCTGATCGGTTCAAACCGAACCGATCCAATGTTTACAAGTTCCACACAGAAACTAATAATAATAAACCTATCTAGTACTCACGGTACCACAGACAGAGACTGAACCGACAGGTTAGATAGAAGAAATTCGGTTGAACCGAGGGAAAAAAACGACACTTTAACAGACTAAATTGAACTGCGCGAAGGAGAAATCTACGGAGCGACTGTTCAGTGAGGCGGAGTAAAGAATCTGGCAGTTTGGGTTCAAACAACAACAGAGAGAGTCTCAGCCGAGCTCGAGCTCAGCGTTCCATGCCTTGCATGGAAAGTTAACTCTTTCCTCTCCGGGGCAGTTCAAAGGTTGGATATCACTGCAATAGTCAGAATATAGCAAGACTTCATGTTTGAAGGGACTTGGCAAGGTTAGAGGAATGGTCAAATGTATGGCAGCTTAGATTCAGTGCTAAGAAGTGCAAGGTAACGCACCTGGGAAACAAAAACCCAGGGGAAGAGTACACAATGGGGGGTGAGATACTAACAACAACAAAAATGGAAAGGGACCTGGGGGTAGTCATATCAGATGACCTAAAGGTGGGCAAGCAATGTGAGAGGGCAGCAAGGAGGGCTGTGGGGATACTGGGATGCATAGAGAGAGGCATCACCAGTAGAAAACAGGAAGTTATTATCCCTCTGTACAGACAGCTGGTGAGACCCCATCTGGAGTACTGCGTGCAGTTCTGGAGACCCAATCTCCGCAAAGACATAGACAGGATGGAAGCTGTCCAGAGGAGGGCAACTAAAATGGTGCAGGGTCTACACCGGAAGACATAAGAAGAGAGACAAAAGGAGCTTAATATGTATAGCCTCGAGGAAAGGAGGGAGAGGGGGGACATGATAGAAACTTTCAAGTACCTCAAGGGAAGCAACAAAGTCCAAGAGGGTAGCATCTTTCAAAAAAAGAGGTGTGCAAGAACAAGAGGGCACAATTTGAAGATGGGGGCAGCTCAGAGGTAATTTAAGGAAATATTTTTTCACAGCGAGGGTTGTGGATGCATGGAACGGCCTTCCGGAAGAGGTTGTGGAGTCAAAAACAGTGGTGGAATTCAAGCATGCATGGGACAGTCATAAGGCAATTCTAGGGGGTTGGGGGTAGGAAGAAGTAGGCTGCTGGATAACTAGGATCTGCAGCTTATCCATCAGGTAGGGAAATGGGCAGACTGGGTGGGCCAAGCGGTCCTTATCTGCCGTCAAATTCTATGTTTCCCATGAATGAAATTTTGTGCTGCTTGCCTGTTTGTATAGTGTCTGGCTTTTTACCTCTTTATTTCTGTAAAATTGTGTCGACACGGATCCTCTGTCAAAGAACCGTTGCTTCAAAGGCATTTCATTCCAAGATCTTAATAAAATAAAATACATAAACTGGCAGCCAGCCCAGAGCTCGTAGCAAAGGAGTGATGTCATATGATCTCAGTACTGCTTTCATAACAAAACAAAAAGCACAACCAGATTATTGACAAAGAATGGCATTTGATGGCTACACAGCATGTGTGGGGATAGCAGTGTGGCTAATAAGCTTGACTATGTGTCCATACTGTATGGAAAAATCACTGTGAAGCAGCAGGAGGCATGTGCAAGATGGATCCTGTCCTTTCTGCCACCAGTACTAGACCACCAGATCTTCACTTCACAGAATCCTTTAAAGATCAGTTTCATTTGTTTTTAAGTTTGCAGCTACTTTAGGGAGGGAGACCCAAACCAGAACATTCCACCAGGCTTTGCAGAACCAAAATCCCATCCTCTGCATGTGTAACAGTTGTGAATCAGTGACAATTTCAGCAGAAAATGGCAGATGCTAAACTGAAAGGAGTACCTCATGCACCGTCTGTGCTTGGTGGACACGAAAATTCACACTCGCTTTTGCTGAAGGTGGAATGACATTGGACTGAAAAAGAAATACAACAGAGAGGACTGTTATTTCAAAATCCACTCTTAAGTCTGAGCACCAGAACCTCTGGGTGTCTGGGTGCCCCCCCCCTCCTCCCCCTCCAAATCTTTCTGTACTCTACACAATACATTTACGCCTTGCTAGCTTCCCTCATTAACTCTGGGTCACTCATTTACCCTTGTGTGGTACAACAAAGGACAGCACAGCCATCCAAGTGTAATTGTGGGCAGTGAGCTAAAGACAGACAGGCAATGTGCTACCGCAGCAGACAGAGCAAATGCAACACGGGGATGTATTAGGAGAAGGTAAGCCTGCCTGTTGGCACAGAGGACGTTCTCCCTCTTTGGGAGGGGTAGTCTACCAGCTATCATTGCAATATTTTTTTTTTATTTTTTTGTTAAATGTATTAGTATGTTAAAGTCACTGGTAACAATGCACTCCCAGTTATGCTTGAGATGTTGGAAGTAGTGAGTGAGGGACTCGAATCCCTGATGCCATTTCCCAGGTGGGATATATATATATATATAAATAAACAGGATGACAAGAGATTTCTGCCTACGCCCCATCAATAGCTTTATTGCTAGGCATTCACATTCCCTGGTTAGGGCCTTACTCACAATTTTGGAGGCTTGAAGGTCTGATCTACAGTAAATAAGGCAACCCCCATCCTGCTTACCTAGTCTATCCTCCCTTAAGATATTGAAACCTGGCAACGAGACAGTGATTCACATATGTAGAGCTCCCTCTGGACTCACCTGAAGCTTTCCTCGGCATGTGGTTGTCCTAAACCGCCATAATCCAATCATGGTTCCTGCACCCGGCTACTATGTCCCTGCATGTCTGGCGGGCCCTGAGGGTGGTTTTTATTTGCTTAGGTCCTGTTTGTATCATATTGTACATACTCTCTGCTCTAGGTGGAGTTTTGTCAGACGCACTGTTTGGTGACCCTTTTTGTATAGAAATGTATTTGTTCCCGGACAGTGATTTATTGATGCACCGTTCTTCTCCTTATGTGATTAAATGTATGCTCTTTCCTACTCAACTGTGTTATATTCTTTACTGATTATGTGATGAGTTGCCACCTGGTTCTACCTGGTGTTGTGCTATGTTCTACTGTTATCTTATTGTTTTTGTATTTGTACTCTCCTGGGTCATACCTGAAAATAGGCAACTGTCTTTTCTAGTGTGCTTACCTGGTCAACAAAAGCTAATAAATAAATGTGTGGGCTGAGCAAAGTTTCAGTTAGGCAAATAACATCTGGCTGCACTAACACATCCAAGGCTTCGAAATAGGTAAATTTAGGTAGTAGACTGCCGGTATTTGGCAGACTATACTCGGTAATCCTTGGCTGCAAGTGCCAGGCTCAGAGCTGCCAACAGGGCCTGGGTTGGGGTGGACACTATCGGACACTTAAGACCCTTGGAGGCAGTGCTTCAATCCTCCTAGAAAGGAGAGGCAGGCATGTGACTTAAGAGAGACTGCCATACAGGGTGATCCTGTAGTGCTCCCCATATACCACCAGGGTTAGGTGTTCCATGTAGGGGACATATGGCGGGGGGGGGGCGCTTGGGTACTGTAAGGTTGTTCGACTGGGATCAGCAGGCTTTGGTATCAGCATGGGAGACCATCTGTAATGACATTCAACAGACTGGGTTCACCACCCAGTTTAACTAACTTTTGCCACAGTATGTTTCTAAACATCACAGGTATGAAAATCAGGCTGCCAAGGTTTCGCCAGAACAGACAGTGATGTTTAAAGAGGCTTGTACATCTGATCCAGTGCAGGCTGAGAAGTCTCCCACCTGCTGCTTTCTCCAATAAAGCACTGCCATCTACTGGCCACTTCCTGCTTCTGCAGCAATCTCAAGGGGCTGAGATTTAATCACACAGAGGTCGAGGCCAGATTTTCCAAGGCTGGTCTGTCAAAGGAGTGTGCAATGACTCCACACATGCAAGCTAGATTATTTGAGGGGGATGGGGGGGCAACTTTATAATAGCCAATGCTGCTTGTGCAAGTGATACAGGAGTCCCCTGTCACTGGCAAGAAAGGGTATAGAAACACAAACACCAAGTAACTGGATATCATCCTTGCCAACTGCCCGCACAGAATTGTGGACATCGTTGTCCATCCAAACTCCCTGAGTGATCACTCACCAGTAACTTTCACGTGGTCCTGCCGTCTACCAAAACCTGTGCCCAGCATGGTCTCCCACCGACTTATCCGACCAGGTAACCTCGCTAGGCTTAAGCAGTACCTCGCCCAGTGGGACTGGTCACCAATCAACCGGGCCCCTAGTATTGATGAAGCACTCGACTACTTTACCCACTCCTTCAATAAGACCTGCAACATCTTTACCCCGCTGGTCAAAACCCAGACTAAGCAACATAGTGCACCATGGATCACAACATCACTGCTCAAACAGCTCCACCAGAGAGACAATCTCTGGCATAGAGCCAATTCCTCAGGCAAGCCTGGGGACAGGCAGTCCTACAATGCTGAGCTCAACAGATGTATGTGGGCCACTCGTAAGGCTAAAGCAGAGTACTACAGATCCACACTAGCCTCCTCCTGGGGGTCTACCCGGAACTTCTGGGACAACATAAAGGAGCTAAATGGGAAGTCTCTCTCCCCGCCCCCGGCTCTACTCAACTTTAATGGAACCGCTATCACTGACCCTGCTAATATTGCAGACTGCCTAAACACCGCCTTCTTAGATCTCAGCGCAGTTCTCCCTAGTAACTTCTTCGACCCTACCTCCCCCCCCAGCCACAGCCCCTTCCTCGCCCACCTTTCTACCCGAGGACCATCTCACCAAAAAATTTTTGGCACTATCCAACAAAAGCCCTAAGTGTTACCAGCCTTTCCTCGGACGTCCTGGATACTAGGATCCTACAGCAGGTCCTTGACGTAGTACTTAACCCCCTGACTGATTTACTCAACTGCTCCCTCTGCCTGGGCCAGTTCCCTTTAGCTTGGAAAAAGGCTGTGATCACCCCCATCTTCAAAAATGGTGACACCTCCTCTCCTGGAAACTATCGGCTGATTTCTATTCTTCCTCCTCTCCCTAAAGCCCTGGAAAAAATAGTGGCAGACCAATTATCCGAATATCTTGCCTCCTACAATCTCCTATGCAGAGAGCAGCATGGCTTCCGTCCAGGTCATAGTACGGCCACTGCTCTCGTGGAGTTCTCAAACTTCCTTCATGAAACCCTTGACAAAGGCCACCTTGCAGGGGCTGTCTACATCAACCTCTCCAAGGCCTTTGATATGGTCTGTCACCCACTCCTACTGGACACTCTCCTTCAACTAGGCTTTTCCTAAGGCCCGCTGAACTGGTTCTCTAGCTATCTCTCTCTTCAAGGTCCCAGTGTGTTAAAATAAACAGCACCCTCTCCAGCACCCGCCCCGTCCGCTCCGGGGTCCCACAGGGCTCCATCCTGGGCCCTCTTCTTTTTAGTCTCTATGTAAATGCCCTACCCAACTCCTGCTCCAGCAAGGTCCTGCTATATGCAGATGATGTGTTTTTCCTCTCCTCTCACCCTGACTCCTCCTCTGTTCAGGCCTCCCTCCAGCACTCTTTCAGTCAAATTGGAAACTGGTTTAATGACCGCAGGCCGGTCATTAACATTAAAAAAAACAAAAGCCATGTTGTTTGCCCATCATCAACATAAGGCAAAAAAAAAGTACACCTACGTAAGAACTTACCGTAACAGTAGATCTTCGAGAGGAGCTCTTGCAGCAGGCTATAACAATTAGGACTATGCCGCAGGCACTAGGACCACACGGAAAAACTTCTGCCAGCAATACTAGCGAGGGACCGCCCCCGACGCCGGCACCGCCCCAACGTCTGTCAGGGTACAAGAGAGGGCGGACCCAGCTCCACCTCAGTTCTCCCGCCAGTACCCAGCAGAAGGCCTGACAAGAGAAGGAGCCTACCTACCTCGATAAGAAAAGAAAATAGACCACCACACACTCTGAGGGGAAGGCGGGAGAAAACAAGCGCCTGCAGAGCTCCTCTCGAAGATCTACTGTTACGGTAAGTTTCACGAACTGTACTATCTTACTTCGAGATAGAGCTCTTGCAGCAGGCTATAACAATTAGGACTGAGTCCCAAGCAGTCCCATAGCAAAGAGGTAGCCCGACCCGAGAAGGAATATGCTGACTCAGAGGCCTTCAGGACAAGAGTCCTTGCAAACCGCTAGGCGGCCAGCACGGCGCCTGAAGACGATATCCAAGCTGTAATGTTTGACAAAGGTATGCACCAATCCAGGTCGCGCCACACAGATGTCCTGAATGGCTATATTCGTGATTGCGGCAAAAGAAGCTGACAGTCCTCGTGGAGTGACCCTAACCGTCCCGCAGGGGTTTCTTGTGATGCTCAGAGAAAACGAGATGCAATGGACTGTCCATTTGGAGATAGTCTGCTTGGACAACGGTTGACTCCAAGCTGTAGGCTAAAGCCACAAAGAGAGTTGGTCGATTACGGTGCTGAACCGCTCTATTGAGGTAATACCTCAGGGACCTGTGGACATTAAATGTGTGGAGGAGAGCCTCCCCTCTATTGGAAGGGGAAGGAAAATAAACTGGAAGATCAACCGACTGGTTGAGGGTCAATTCCGAGACCACTTTGGGAAGAAACTTAGGATTAGTTCTGAGGGAAACCCTTTCCCTATGAAAGACCAAATAGGGCTCTTTACACATCAGAGCCTGCAGCTCGGAAACTCTTCGAGTGGAAGTAACAGCAACCAGAAAACAAACTTTCCAAGACAGGTATCGCAGCTCACAACTCGCTGCGGGTTCAAAAGGGGGAAGGGTGAGTTTCTCCAACACAAAAAGGAGGTCCCAGGGTGGGACAGGGTCCCTGATGGGAGGTCTCATGTGAAAAATTCCCCTAAGGAAGCTGCGGGCCACTTCCAACTGGGCCAATGCTCCCTCTCCCATAAGAGTATGATAGGCCGAGATCGTCACATGTGCACCTTGATAGAGGAATAGCTCAGGCCTTTCTCATACAAGGAAAGGAGATACTGTAAAGTGGAGTTCACAGAGCAGGTGACCAGGTCTAAATGCTGTGGCAAGGCCCAAAGACAGAAATGCTTCCACTTCATAGAGTAAGTGGAGCAAGTAGAGGGCTTTCTTGCGGACGCTAAGACCTCAGCCACTTCCGCGGAAACCCCGTATCTGTTCCTAGCTACGTCTGGAGGAGCCAAGCATGAAGGTGCAGGGATCCGAGATCCGGGTGAACCAGAGAACCCTGGTCCTGGGACAGCTGTTGCGAGCAAATGGGCAGTGGGATTGGAGGTTCCTGGGACAACCGCTGCAGGAGTGGGAACCAAATCTGTCGGGGCCAATTGGGGGCTACAAGAATCATGCGTGCCCCCTCTGCCTGTAGTTTGAGCAGAACCCTCTGGATGAGAGGGAAGGGCAGAAAGGCATAAAGAAACCTCCCTGCCCAACAAAGGGATAACGTGTCTGGCCAAAAAAATGCCAGGCGTGTGCCCTTGCGAGCAAAATCGTGGCAGTTTGGCGTTGCGTGGTGACACAAAGAGATCTAGCTCGGGAAGGCCCCACCTTCCGAAGAGCTGATCCGCTACGGATTGAAGCAATTCCCACTCGTGTGCTCTGGCTCACGACCTGCTGAGGTCGTCGGCCAGCTTGTTTAGGACTCCTGGAACGTGCATAGCCGACAGACAAATGCCCCGTTCCAGCGCCCAGTACCAGACTCTCATCGCCTCCCGGCAAAGAGGATATGAATAGGTGCCTCCTTGCTTGTTGATATAAAAGACGACCGCCATGTTGCCTGTCTGAACCAGAAGAGAGCCGGGTACCAGGTTCTCTTGAAACGCCTGAAGAGCGTAGAGGACCGCTCGCATTTCCAGGACATTGATGTGGAGGGGCTGTTCCTCGGGTGACCAAACCCCTTGCGTTCGGTGAACATCGAGATGAGTCCCCCAACCAAGGTCTGATGCATCCGTCGTTAGAGTCTGACCTGGAGGCTCCAGATGAAAGCTGACCCCTTTCTCCAGATTGCTGGGGTCCAACCACCAAAGCAACGTTCTCCTGACTGGCTCCGAGATCCTGACTAAAGCGTCCAGGTCATCGTAGCATTGATCCCACTGCACCCTGAGCATCCATTGTGGGATTCTCATGTGGAGGCGGGCCAAGGATGTTACTGGGATGGCCGCCGCCATACGCCCCAATAGACTGAGGAAGTTCCGAGCTGGAACTCGAGGCGCTATGGAGATCCGTTTGGCCAAACTTCGCAGGTGAATTCCCCTGTCCTATGGGAGAAAAGCCATGCCCTGGACGGAGTCCAGAGTCGCTCCAATGAAGGCGAGGGTTTGGCTGGGCTCTGGGGATGACTTTTTCAAGTTCAGGGTGATCCCCAGCTCTCGGAATAGAGTATAGGCATCTCCGAGACAGCGTAAGAGACTGTCCCTTGACGGGGCTGTGAGAAGCCAGTCGTCGAGGTAAGGGAAAACATAATGGCCTGATCACCTTAGATCTGCAGCCACCACTGGTAGGCATTTGGTGAAGACTCGCGCAGCGGAAGAGAGGCCGAACGGGAGCACCCGGAATTGATAATGCTCCCCTAGGAAGTGGAACCTCAAAAATTTCCTGTGGGGAGGAAAGACCCCGATATGCATGTATGCATCCTGCATGTTGAGAGAACAGAGCCAATCCCCTTGGTGCAGCAGAGGGAGGAGACCCTGAAGAGTCACCATCCTGAACTTTTTGTACTCTATAAAGAGATTTAAAGGACGGAGATCCAGAATGGGACGAAGGTCCCCAGTCTTTTTTGGGATCAGAAAAATGGGAGTAGAACCCCTGACCCACTGCTCCATGGGAACTCTTTCTATTGCTCTCTTTTGCAGGAGGGCCTGAATTTCTCCTTCCAAGAGTGGAATGTGAGAAGGAGGATAATGGGAGAGCTTTGGCGGAGTACATGGAGGGAACTCTGTGAACTCCGTGTGTCCTCTCTGAATAACGTCCAAGATCCATTGATCTGTGGTAATAGAGCTCCACCCTTCGAGATGAAGGGAGAAGTGGCCCCCAACCGGTTCCCCCGGACGTCTGACCACGAGGGGGGGGCAGAAGGGAGTCATTGGGCAGAACCGGGGGTAGGGAGAGAGGCCTGGGAGGACTTGGGCCCACGGGCGGAAGGTCCACCAGACTGCTGGTTTCCGGATCTCCGGCGGAAGCCACCTCTCTGCCCCTGCTGGGAACCTCGGGCTGAAATCTGATTGCCTGAGGACTTGTGAAAAAGCCGACGACGATGGGGGCGTCGCTGGTCATCACAGTACATCTGGCGGACCGACCAGATCGACTTACCAGATTCCTGGAGACGGGAGATCAAGGCCTCCGTCTCCTGCCCAAACAAAATGATACCCTGAAACGGCAGGTCCCGGATACCGGACTGCAGATCCTGGTGAAAGCCCGAAAGCCTCAACCAGGCATGGCGCCTGAGGCAAACCCCAGAGGCGGCCACTCTGGCTGCCATATCTGCAGTATCATACGAGGCCCTCAGAACATGAGTGCCTATGTCTGAGCCCGACTGTAAGAGGGCCAGGAGCTCCGTCTTCTTGTCTGAGTCTGGCATGGCCTGTGCCAGCTCAAGACCCCGTTCCCACAACGCATTCTGGAACTGCACCATATGCGTGAGGAAGTTCAGGGATCGAATGGAGCAGGTGGAAGCAGCGTAAACTTTCTTGCCCACCTGATCCAGGTAACAGGACTCCAAGTCGGGAGGCTGGGAGCTGAGGTGCTGCGGCTGTCGAGACTTGTCATAAGCAGCCGTGATCACAGTGGAATCTGCCTGAGGGTGTTCCGCCAAGAAGGGTTCAGCTCTTGGAGCCTTGTAAAGCCTGTCTGACTTTTTGGGAACCGCCAGGATGGAGGCTGGGCGCAGCCAGGTGGATCTAGTCGGGTCCTGAAAAGTATCCACCAGAGGAGGAATGACCAAAGACTTTGGCTCCTTCTGCCTCAGGTATTTGGCCAATCTCCGGCGTTCCAGGTCCAGGTCTTCCGTGTCCCACTCATTGGAAGCCTGGATATGCCTCATGACGTTCATGAACGTGGGATCGTCCAGAGGCGAGCAAGGCATGTCCTTCTCTTCAGGGGAGCGCTTGAGGCTGAGGGAAGATGAAGAGGATGATGAGGAAGAGGAGGACCGACTATCCGACTTAGAGTAGTCTGGTTCTGCCTCATGTCCATGCCTACGTTGACGCTGGTATGCAGGGGACCGGCGACAGTCCGAAGACTGATGACGGAGCGATGACCGACGTCGGGAACCGTCCCACTTAGCGCGAGAAGGGCTCCGTGAACGAGACCGGGACCGACGTCGGTCAGTCAAAACCATAGAGCGACGTCGATGGTCCTCGGATCGAGAGCGGGAACAAGCCCTAGACGGGGGTGAAAAACAGTGCTCCGGGGAACTCAACGGAAAGGTCTTGCCCTCTGGCTGTGGTTCACCCACAGGATCCGGTACCGGTGTCTGGGCTGGCGACGGGGTGGTACGCTTCTGAACCTGCCCCCACCAAAACGAAAAAAGCTGTCTGAGCTTGTCCGGGGAGAATATTTCAGCCGCCCGCTGCGGGAAAGGAATCTCCTGAGCGGCGGATCGCGACGGCGAGCTCTCCTGAGGCCCAGTGGGGAGGAGGACTTGGGCGTCGGGGACGTTGGCAGGACAACGACCGACCCCGGGTCCTTGGCCCCTTCAACCGGCGTCAGTTCCGCGACCGATGACGGGGTGACAACAGGGGACGCCGGAGAGTCCTAAGCCTGGAGGCGCACTCTTTAGGCAGGCGGGCGCCAGTGCCGTGGTCGGTAGGGCTGAAGCAGGTACTGCCACGGACTGGTGACACTTCTGGAGCGAGTCACCTTGGCTTGGCCGGCTGCCTCGACTGGGCCGGTCTTTAGCCTGAGACGAGCGCTGCAACTCACCAAGCTCAAGGATGGGCCTTCTTCAGGGAAGGTCGCGAGCGGGACCGAGACCGGGACCAGTGCCGGGACTGACTGCGCTCTTTACTATGACGCTTTTTCTCCTTCTTCTTCCCCTCGGACGAGTGCAGGTCCATCTTCTTCTCTAAAAGGTAGGCCTTCAGGCGTCGGATGCGAGTCCGGCTTTTAAAAGCTTGGCAGTCGGCGCAGTTAGCGGTCTCGTGGTTCAGGCCGAGGCAGAAAACGCACCGCTGATGACCGTCTTTGGCGGGAATTTGCTGGCCGCACTCACACTTGTTGAGGTGTTCTGGGGAAACAGACGCCCGGGAAGACATCGAACCCGCGGGAAGGAATTTCGGACTGACGTCAGTACCCACGGCGGTAAACACCGAGGCAAAGTACGATGGACCCTGGAAAAAACCGAGCCCAACAGCAGAAACTGTACAGACGTCGGTTGCGGTGAAGAAAAAAACGGTAAAACCGTCGAAAAAAACTTGCTTGTAGTATCCTTTTCTCGCTGGTGAATCGCAGGCAGCAGCTATTCACGCGGGTACACGGGCGAGCAAACTGAGGTGGAGCTGGTCCGCCTCATGTACCCCTGACCGACGTCAGGGCGGGCCAGCGTCAGGGGCGGTCCCTTGCTGGTATTGCTGGCAGAAGTTTTTCCATGTGGTCCTAGTGCCTGCGGCATAGTCCTAATTGTTATAGCCTGCTGCAAGAGCTCTATCTCGAAGTAAGATCTCACCCCTCCATATACTATCCGGCTCACTCCACCCACTAGAACAAGTTAGCAGCTACAAATACCTGGGCATTACCTTCGACTCTGCCTTCTCCTTTCAGTCGCATATCGACCTGCTCACCTCAGCAATTAACATGCGAATAGGCCTTCTCTACCATCATAAGGACTGCCTCCCACGGGGTACCCTCAGATTGGCTGTCTCCTCCTTTGTCCTGTCTCTTGTAGACTATGGCCTCCCTGTCTATGTTGCTGCTGAGGCCACAGCCCTCAGAAGAATCCAACTATTCCTAAATAAGGCCTGTAGGTTCCTCACTGGTGCAGACAAATGGACTCATGTATGCACTCTATACTTGCTGGCCAACATACTCAATCTAGAAGAGCGGTTACAATATCAGACCTGTCTCCTGGTTAAGAAAATACTTCTAGGTCTCTCCCTGCCAGGGGTGTCCGCCTCCCTCCGTGGCTCCACTCAGGCCGCTCTGAGTCCCGAGGGTGCGGACATCACTCGCTCAGAGATCCTTTTGTTACCGGGCGCCACACTGGTTCGACGCCCTTCCCTCCTTGATCTCCTCGCTCACTAAAATACGTCCTCTTAAGGCAGCTCTCAAGAGCCTCATTTTCTCCACCCGCAGCTGCGAATGCGCTCCACAAGTGGGATCCTAGCCCATAGGTGCCCAGCTCCCTCCCTGGCCCTTTTCCTAGACTCTTGATTACAATCGCCTTACCTCAGGCTGCAATTCTGAATTTACTGTATTTGTCCTTGGAGCCTAGCTTTCACACTGTATAGACGTCAGTACAGCTATTGTAAACTGTAACTCTTATCTGGGCACTGGACGGCTCGGGATTCTATGTTGTTTGTTCTGATACCTGCAAATATATGAATACTGTTTGCTATTCACTGTTTGGTATGTAACATAAAACTTCTGTAACATCCTGTCTATCATATTGCATTTTTGTTGCTGTCTATGTGTTGAATCCACTGGAACTAACGTGGAGCCTTTGGAAACGAGTCCTTGACTCAAAGGGTTGTAATTCCAATATGTATAATAAATAAATAAATGAAAACCCACGGTGTGCACATTTATTTTTGAGGGGCAACATTCTGCCCCCTCTCAGGGGCACCATTTGCCCTACCTTCTGATTAGGGTTCCCACCTTTTAAGAGGCCCGAAATCAGGGCATTTTATACTAATATATGCTATTAAGCAGGAAAATATGTAACCTTGACCAATGCAACAGACTTATTTTCTTCAAATAATCAGAAATGGTACAAAGTGTTTCAGTTTTTACGTTGTTCATATTTTTTCCTCACATTAAGGCATTTTATTTCAGGTACTGTCGTTTTCTGCAAGTACTTTTAGATGAAAATAACATTTTTCTAGTTAAAATTCAAGACATTTTGCTTTTTTCCCTGTTTTTTGGGCAGGACACAGCCTCCCCCCCCACCAAAAAAAAAACCAAACACAGGACTGTCCTGAAGAAATAAGGACAGGTGGGAACCCTACTTCTGGTGTTGGGGTTTAGGTGATCTATGTAAGCAAGTCATTATGCAAATGCATTCAACAGAGTGCGTTTGGTTTTCTCCTAGTGTATATGACTGGGGGCAACATACAGGATGGGGGTGGGGAGTGGGGGCAATAAACAAAGTCATGGTGTATAAACTATTTTCCTAGCTGCACTGCTGCTCGCATGAGCCGGTGAATGAGCTCCATTCAGCTACTGTGTTGTAGAAGCACAGGGACACATGAAGAAGAATCCCCACCCACACCAACCCATGGAAGATAACGGTCCCAACTTTAAAAATTCCCCATTATCGAGGGCCGCCCAGATAGCCCACTGGAAGCACAATGCGACCCTGGTTCAGGAATGAACATGAGTCAACGCATCAGGAGGGGGGCCAGGATGGGGCAGCTACCACAGAGCAGTATGCCTTGGTTGGGGAGGCTCAACAGCATGCTCCAGCATCACAGCAACACCCGTGGTTGGGCCAGGGAGCTTGCTGTTGCCGTAGAAGCGTGCTATGCTTGCACAGGTGCAACCCCCCTACAAATGGGGGTTTCTAACAGCCGTCTAGGAGCTGTCTAAGTGTCCCCCTGGTGGTCGGCGTTTGACGCTTAAAGCCGTTTAAATGGCTCTGTGAGTGCATGCAGAGCCTCCACGTACTGTCTCTAAGAGCGGTCTGCTTGCAGACATATTCATTGCTTATGAGGGGGCTGTGTGTTCTCCTGCTCGAGTCCTACTCGAGCCGCTGACTAACTGCTCTGGTTTCGGCCGTCACCGAAGGGGCAGAGTGAGCACTTCCCAGAAAGTGTAACTGTTTGTCCCACATCGTTTAGACGTGTTCGTGGGAATGTAAACTGTTTAACCTGCCTTTCTTGCAGCTGGACTTTGTGTGCTGTGTCCCTCCATTTTGGACCAGGACTGTCTGAAGGGTCCAATGGGGTAAAAGGGTATCTAAAATGGAGTAACTGGCGACCAACCAGGATCCGGAATCTCAATGGAGCCTGCTAACCAATGGGGATACAGCTGGAGGTTCTGGGAAGTGAAGTTCTGGACCATGGCGCCTTTTTTTGCACCAGTGAGAGGCGCACTTAGTGGCTGGCTTCAGCAGCCCACCAATGGGATTGGGTGGCGCCCGATCTGAGAGCTTTGCCCCATACTGTCCAAGAGGCAGAGGCGCTGTGGCTGTGAGCAAGTAAGGAGCTCGGGGGCTCCTGTGCTGTTTGAGCGGTCATGCAGGAAGCGCATGTAAGGCTAGCATCGGGCATTTGGAAATGCCAGTAACTCTGGATTAAATCCGCTGGGAAGTAGTCAGAGGAGACTGTGCAGGAGTGCGGCTACCTACCAGGCTCACCCTGTAGAAGACTGGAGAATCTGCTGGAATCGCGCTTGGTCTGTCAGGAACAGTGAAGCTGCGTCGGTTTGGCCCCGTGTATGGCGGGCAGGTGATCGAGAAGGACAGCAGCTGCCTGGTATGGTACCCCTCTGCATTGCATATAAATGTGTGGAGAAGTGCTCGAAGTACAGGCTCAGTCCTGCAAGTGGTGTGAGAGTGCGCTTCTTTCTGGAGTCGTGAGTACTGAATCAGGGTAGCTCCCTGGCCAATGGTTCTAGTGAGAGCAGGACAGTTTGGGTTCTGTACTGGTGACACTATCTGGCCCTGCTGGCTCCACTTAATCTTCGTAGGAATTAAATGCTCATTTGTGTCAGGGCCCCAACCAGCTGCATCGAGGAACTAGCCTCTAGGGCTTGAGTACCCATAGACAGTAACTTATAGGTTAGGCCTGTGCACAGAGCCCTAGGTAGATACACATATATTGTAGTGGTAAGCTAATTAACCTGATTCCCCCCTGTCCTCGTTATTCCCCCTTAAATAAATCAGATTGCTTGTCTTGCAAAGGTACACTGGCTAGTTTGTGTGTTAATGGTGAATTACTGCACAGTGAATATTGTGTAACTGCAACTTTCTTTTTAAGGGGTCCCCGGAGCAAGCTGATTGGTTCGAGCCAGGGGGTAAGCGTATATGGTAAGGACACTGTAATTGAATTGGGTGGGCCACTAGTGGGAAGTAAGGGGGGGTTGCAGCAACCCAGAGGGCTGTGACCAAGTCATACTTGACTGTTCTAACACCAACCTCTGGGTGGAGGCACCCATCAATGGATCTAGGCCCCTTACCCTGTTACAGTTAGAGCAGGCTGGGGGTCACACAAGGCCAACCAGAAGGCTGCTGTCACATCAGGGGAGGTGGGAGGAAACCAAAGGGTAGGGGCAATGCAGCCTAGTTAACACAGTAATAGCCTCACTGTGGGTGGAGAAGGCCCTTCCCCTGGAGCCCCTACCACAGGGGAGAAGCCATGGGGGTAGTCAGTGGGGCACTGGACCTGAAGAGACAGTGACTGTCAAGCCTGAACAGGGTATATCCCGGGAAAGCCAAGCATGGTCGGGAGAAAAAGTCCTAGAAAAAAAAAAATCAGTTTCTGTAACCTGCAAGCCCACAAGCTATGGTTCATACTTGACCTGATCCAAATGTATTCTTTTATTCTGAATCCCCCCTTTTTTTCTCTTCCCCACCCACCACCACCACCACCAATGACTGGGGTTGCAATGGCTATATTCCTGTCTCCATCTGGGAGGAAGCATCCAGTCAATGCTGATGTCCTACCTTGATTTGTCAGCAGTGGTCTCAGAGGTTGGGCAGCCCTTATCTTCGTTCCCCGGTAGTCGACTGCCCCACCTCCACCAATCCCAGTTCTAGTTTCTGATGCACACTAGTAAGCCCTGAGAACCACGACTCCCAGCTAACAAAGACTAACCACATTTGCAACTATTCACCCCAGCCTGGGTTTTTTTCAGTTTAGTTCTAAAGCCTAGATCAGTCTGATAAAGAGTCTGGTGCATCCAGCCTACCTTAATACCAGCATCAAACATGGTAACTGCAGTGGTGGTCCGAACAAGTGCATTAGTGGAAGGATTTCTTTCAAGTATTCTGCACAAAAACATAAAGTAGATGACACTGCTTTAGGTACAAATCGCTATAGGGGACGGGAGGGGAGAGGGTAGAGCCATGAGTGATTAGTGGTAGACAGAAATTTATAACATTGGCAATGAAAGTCCTGTAACCACATTGCTAACACATCACATGACTGGCGATTCCTCCCCCGATACCCACACATCTCACCTTAACTACACATTTTTAAACAAATAAAAGCCCATTTTGTAAGTGGGATAACAAACCTCCAAGGTGTGGGCCATAAGGTAATACTGCACTTCTTGAATGGTTGTGGCACTTGGCTCCACCTCATGTCTAACACCCACCCAAAATGTGAATTATTCTCTTATTACTGCACACTCTGTTATGTGTTATCCCTTATGTAACCAACAGACCAAATAAACTTGCCTGCCACAATCACTACTAGTCAATGTGCTGCTCACTATTACCATTTGTTCAGGTAGTCACTTAGGCCACAAATCAGAAGTGTATCTGGCCAAGCCAGCCCGGTGGCACTGAGGCGCTGGATGCCTTACCTTACGGCATGCCGGCGACCCGGGTTCGGGAATGAGCCCAGGCCGGAGGTCAGCGGGGGGAGGGGAGGGCGGAGCTGGATGAGCAGCTGATAGGCAAGCTCTCCTCTCCGGGGAGGTGCAAGGGGCTTCCTCTTGCCGATGGCTGCCACCTGGTGGAGGCTGGGGGTAGCACAGACCAGGAGGAGCCAGGCGCTGGGCATGGGGTGGGAGGAAAGGGGCAGTTACCAGGGCCTCGGGACTAATGCGTGCCTCCACACGCATGCGTACCCACTCCTGGGGCAAAAACGGAGGAAAAAGCCGAGGCAGGATGGTGACCAACTCTCCGGCTCCACTCCTGGGCTGGCATACACGGTAAGCCCCAGTAATTCCCGTGATGGGGCTGGTCGTGGTGGTGGTGGGGGTCGGTCAGATGGGGGCTGTCCAGGGGTGACAAAAAATGTTAAAATGATTAAAAAAAAAAAAAATAAAATAAAAAAAGAGTGTATCTGGCCAAAATAAAAGTCTACGTAGTCAATATATTCATATACGAGAATACTGCTTTGAAATCATTTTGTGCCCTTCCTTTCTTAAATGTTGCTGTGTTTTTTTTTTGGACTGCCGCACTGGCCACCTAATGAGTTTTAAGGTAGCCAAGCAGAGATTTAACTGCAGTCTGGCTACCATTTTGGTGTTCATGAAGAGCAGAACATTTTAAAAAATATACTGCACTCAAAAAGTTCAGATACCCTGGGCTTAAAGTGCTCTGGATCCTGGCTGATCTGTCACTGTAGCGGTACCTCTACTGCTCATGACGCCAACAACCCAGGTCCAGTCAGCTATATGGCCTGAGAAGGCTTGATTTCTACTGTTTTTGTAGGTGAGGCACTTTTATTATTCAATCCTGGAGGAACTGTGTTGTGATGACTCAACCTCCCCGGTGATCCTCCTTCAAAGGGGAATAACAGAGGGTGGGATCCCTCACACAGTCTCTGCTATATGTAGGGCTTTGATGGAAAGACGAGACTTGAACACTGCTGAGATAAATACAAAGTGGGCCTGGGAGACTGGACTGGACCTTTCCCCACAGCAATGGGATAAATGCTGTTTATCAATGGCCAAGCTCACCGCCTCACATAGATGGAGACTGTTTGCTTGGCTGCTATTGACTAGATGCTTTTGTACACCAGCTATAACTGTATACTTTGTGCCTGCCAACCATGGGGCCTGTTGGCGCCACTGCGGAAAGCATATGGCACATCATGTTCACGTATTCTGGCAATGCCCTAGATTACAACAGTTCAGACTCCCTACAAAGCAAATTGATGGAGCTGTTTAATACACCAATTAACTTAACTGCCGATTTGTTTATTCTACATAATTTCCCAGATGGGCTGACTGATCTTAACTCAAGATACCTGCTGCGGGTTACCCTTTTGGCAGCAAAGAAAGCCTTAACACGATGCTGGATGGCCCCTAAGATCCCAATAGTAGAGGGAGCTACTAACTTATATATATATATATATATAGATCGGAAAAAATTACATATCACTTGAATGATAAGTCTGACCTATGCACAATGAAATGGTCCAGATGGATTCTATACATAATCCCAAGGGATCTGTCTTTTGTTCCATGAAATTATCACGGCATAAAGAGAAACTAAACTAAATCACCCATTGGGAGAACTACTGATAGGATGGACTGTTGAGAGAGGGGAACAAAATGAGAGAAATAGCTGGGTGTAATTAAGAACAGGCATGAAGTGAAACATAAATCATAAAGTAACAAGCCTGAGAAAAGAATTCAGATTTGGATATAATGGAATTAATGAGGTTTAATTACTCTTAGTATACAATTGAACCAGAATATATTTATGTTTTTTATACCTATCAGAATATGCTTTTAACAGATGGACTGCCAGAACACTTGTCTATAAATATATGATTCTAATTGACACAATACACATAACTCAGTCTTCTCCTTAACATGTATAACAATGATACTGTGATAATGAAATATGACAACTATGCCTGTACCCCCCTTCCCCAGTTAAATGTTAAAAATTGAATAAAGAATATATTAACAAAACCCAGGTCCAAGAATGGGACTGGCTGGCCCTGGGGAGAGACAAGCCTAAGAGGATTCTTTCCCTCTCTGGGAAGGGCTGACTGGGTTATAGCATTAGCGCCTCTAGGAGGTGGTTTAACTGTCTGGCAGCAGGGTGTGGTAGTCAGCCGGCTTGCATATGCTCACTACATGCATGTATACACGTTAATGCTGATGACTGCAGAGGGAGGGACAGAGCATGGCAAATCCTTGACCTACCAGCAGGATAATGCTGGAGTCCTGCAGGCCCCAGCACCCCCTGACCAGGCACAGCTCTGCACCAGTTTGGTCACTGCTGGGACCTGCTGTTCTTCTCAGCGACCTCAACACTAGGGGTACACCATGGTGCAAAGGAGCTATGGTAAGTCCTGGAGGTGGTGGGGTGACATTGCTGGGGACTCCAGTGGAATGAAAGTCATTATGAGGGGGTCTCAGGGTTTCAAGATGGGATCTAAATTCCATATTTCTTCCTCCTTACCATGACTAGAAGATGGCAGTATGCAAAAGTATGGAGTGCAGAGTTTCATTTTAAATGTTTAAATTCCTTTGCTGCCTCCTCCCCATGGACATTCTGTTGAACCTGAGTCCTGCAGTATTTTGTTGTTTTTGCCCAAGTTTTGTTAAAAAAATGGCTTGGATGAAAAGGCACATTCTTCAGTATGAAGCAAAAAAAAAAAAGAAAAAGACTTCAACAGAAGCCCATCCACCCTCCTGTAATTTTAACTCCGACAGACCCGGCAGTTCTTCTGCACACTTTAAAGGGAAGCAGCCACCACAAAGGGCCCCACATGGTCCCAATGTGCACTTTGTGTACAAACACATTTTTTTTGTATTATTTCTTTATGCACCTCCCACTGGCATTCTGGGCTGGCCACTCCTTCAGAGCGCCAAGGCCCCCTACCACCGGTCCGGCCTGTACCACTATCCTCTGACCTATTGGGGAGAGTGACCTCTCAGAATAACCTGACAGCGGGAGGGTCCCTCTCTTCTGAGGGGAAGCACCGACAGGCGTAACTATGTATCCCTGGAGGCCTCCAGGTTGGACCGGGCTTTCCGGGGCTTCATGACAGTACGGGCCAGGCACTCATCAGCTGGTTGGTCAGGGGGCACATTTTCTTGTTTACTTGGCCCTGCCCACACAGTAGCCTGCATGAGTACAGCGTCCTGAGATGGGGATGTGAGGGAAGGTGTTTTGAGGCTCCACGCCTCCCAAGCTCTTCCCCCGATCCACCTCCAGGAGCAAAGGCTCTACCCCTCCTCCAGAAGGAAGTGTCCAATGGACGCTTCTGGTAGTAGCCCAGGACTGTGACATTATTACAGTGAAAATATCGATGCCAACAACACAGATGTTTTCGCTGTAATAGACCACCCAAGACCCCGGCATGATCTCTCCCCATCCTGCACCCCCTGCCCAATCCAACTTTCACTTGGAGTTAGAATCCTAGAGATCGGGGGTGCAGGGGAGCAGAGCCCCCCATATGGGGGGTTTGGGGGGCAAAACAGCCAAGGTCTCATGTTGGATTTATGTTGACCGCAAGCTGCAGGCTACATAAATCCATTACTGTGATGGCGGTCAACAACTTAATTGAACCGGCATCGTAGAGCCGACGCTTCTGAATCCCCCTTCCTGCTTGTTTCCGCTCCTGGCACCCGGGCTCAGGGCATGAACCCAGGTTGCCAACGTGCCGAGCAAACTCCACTGCTCAGTGCCATGGAGCCAGTGCTAAAACATTTTGGTTTACTTATGGTTTACTGCAGTATAGTAGACTGCATCAGACTAATTTTGCTTAGTTGTAGGCTGACATGTTCTGATGCAACAAATCCCAGAATCCTCTGTAGCAGACATCACAGCTGTAGGCAGCAGTGGGAGATTCAATAGCCTGCAGTGCATGTTAGAGTTTATATAAGCTCTGATCCTTTGTTTGCTGTCCTCCCTGGGCTAAGTACAGTCACAGAGGATTGTACTTCGCTCCTGGAGAAAAGCAGACCTGGAAAACATCTGATCAGAGCTTATAAAAACTGTAACACAGCAGTCTATTGAATCTCACGCTGCTGCCTACTGCTCTGATGTCAGCTGCAGGGGGATTCTGGGATTTGTAGTAATAGATGTCAGCTTAGACAAAGCAAAGTTAGTCTGATACAATCTGCCATGCTACAGTAAGCATAAGTAAACCAAAAAGTCTTTGCTCACAAAGTGCACACTGGCACCAGCCCCACACTTGAATGTGGAGCCCTCCAGTGGGTGGAGTGAAACATTAGGTGGGGCTTAGAGACGGTTATAGCCGTGTAGCCAGATATAACCCTCGACCTTTTTTAATGGGAATTTTCAAATGATCTGCACCATATCACTCTGTTTTGTACATCAGTAAAAGAACCTGGAAGCCTGCTATCCTCAACTAGTGCAATTTCTGCAGTTTGAAGTGTCCATGGACTACAGCTGGGTGAGCATTTTCCATTTATTTCCTGAAATGGCTGCTGGCAAGATTTATTTTACAGATGATTTCGATATTTGTATCTCAGGACTCCTGACACATACAAGTTGAGTCCAATACATCGTCTGAAAGATCTTTTCATGGGCTTGAACAATTTGAGGGACCCCTGCAATGCTACTAAGGTTAGGATTAAAATAGCGAACTGCGCTAATATCAAGGTCGTCTTGCACTGCTCCACTCACCTGCCAACGAGTGGGGCGAACAGCCAGAGGTTGGTCATTATCACATTGAGAGGAAAGGTGAACTGGAAAACAGAAACACATCCTTAAATGAATGACAGCTCGGTGTATCACACATTTATATCAGTCTTATTTCTGAGGTGGGCCTAATGTTATCAGGCCTGCTTGTTGCTGTTATCCAGTGGAGTACCATTAAGCAGCTTCTCTTTCCACTGGGAATGGCATTATGGTCTTTACCGGGCACATCACGGCATCATACAATATGGTCAACCAAGCTCACTGGCTGGTAAAAAAATGCCTAACATCATTTCATTGGCAGCGTGGTAACAGTTTGTTTTTGTTGCCAACCAATTTTACGTCACATTGCATGAGCATGAAAGCCCCTATAGCTGTGTGTGTTTTGTGAAAACTGGAAGTGTGTAGTGGAGTTGAGGAGTTTGTCTCCCAGGGTACGGAGGGAGGGCACTGGCAGCCCCATTATTTGTGCACCCTCCTGCTGGCTGACGGAGGAGTGGTATTGGCACAGGCTGTGAAGATGGCAACTTACCCGCCTTCCCAGTGACAGGAAGGATGTAACCATTGCAAAGTGGAACATTTGAGATTAAAATAGGAAAAAAAAAAAAAAATAATACTCTGCTAATACAAAAGGTAGGAGGACATTTTTCTAGCAGCCAATTAGTGTAGTATAAATTAGCTTTTCTTCTAACTAATTTATGAGCAATATTCTCCTGCAAATAAAAAACAAATCTCCAGCAAATATCTTGTACTTCTAATTAGGGGTGTACCAATAACACAATACATCACAATAATTTCAACTGACAGTTTATCATTCTAAACAGATTATTGCAATTATTGTGCAGCACGATACACTGTGATAAACAGACTTGACTTTCTCATTTCTGCTGCTCTGGCAGTGCATTTGTCACTAGTTGGGACCAAGATTCCCAATTCCCAATTCCCAATTTTCGTGCAGTTCAATTTTCACTGTTTTTCTTACAATCAGAAGTTCTGCAACTTATTGTGATATCCAATACATCATCGAAACATAATTTGACGGCAGACAAGGACCACCTGCTTGGCCCACACAGTTTGCCCATTTTCCCTACCTACCTACCGTAACACTACAGACCTTACCTGATCTCTGGCTTTACCCCCCACCTTCCCCTGCCAAAAGGTCCTTTATGCTTATCTCATGCCTTCTTGTGTTCCACTACAGTGTTTGCCCCTACCATCTCCTCTGGGAGGCTGTTCCAGGTATCCATCACTCTCTCAGTGAAGAAGTACTTTCTTACATATCTCTTGAGTCTACCCCCGGCTTCACAGCATGTCACCCCTGCTCTAGAACGTGTTTAGCCCTGAGAAAGGCTTTCTTCTTGAACCTTACTTATACCTGTGAGGTATCTGAAAGTCTCTATCATAATCTCTCTCTCTCTCTCTCTCTTTTTCCTCCAGGGTGTACATATTGAGGTCCTTCAGTTTCTCCTCGTAAGGCTTTTGATGGGTTTTGAGTGATAAGGGCGAGCCCCTTATTGCGCTGCTCAATAGAGCGACAAAATATATCACCCATGACAAAAGGGTGACTTCACCTTAGAGAGACCGCCGCAAACAGTGACGGGCCTCTAAAACCATAAAATGCTTCTTTTTTTTTTTAGGCCCCCCCCCCCAACATAAAGATTCTCAACTCTAGGGGGAGCGGACTTAGAAAACAATAGAAACTCCCCCTGGAAGCAAAAATATTACCTGCACCAGGATCCAAACCCAGCTCCTCAGGCTCTATGGGCAGTGGCTCAACCACTACACCACATGGTCAGCTCAGCAAGGCTTGGCCAAATCATTTTGTCATCCCCGTTTCTCGTGAGTGTAGGGCATATCCCTGAACACTACACTCGTTTTCGGCATTTATAGATCTTTTTCACTACTCGCTCTACATGGAAGAGGTATTACTGAGTCGCTCATACTGATGCACTAAATAACACTCACTCATATGTGGTGCTACCCTTTTGATACAGACCCTTCACCATTTTTAGTTTATCTCCTCCGGACCACCTCTACTCTGTGGGAAGGGGAACATGGGAGTACAGTAATCAAAAGCACATTTCCATGCAGTATTATAGAAAAGCATATATACAATAATCAACAACACAGTTCCAAAGGTATTATACAACAGATAAGCAACAGAGTAAAAAAAAAAATTATACATCAGTTAGTAGCATTGGATAAACACTGGGATTTGATGCGAGAGGAGCAAATCAACAGCACTGCAGACTTAATACATACAGTGCAGACAAGGAAGTGCAATAAAGTACATTGGTTTCTCCTCATGTTAAGTGCTAGGCTGGGAAAGGGGATGGGGAAGCCAGAGAGGAAATTAGGAGGAGTAAGGAGCCAGAGGGGAAATTAAGAGGAGCTGCAGGATGGAGAGAGGAAGTTGAGGAGGGAAGTCGAAAAGGGCCATGGGGAGGAGGAGTGCCTGATTTGATGAGGCATTGAGTTCCAGAGCTTAGGGGACCTAAAGAAGAACGATGATTGGCCTATAAAGGTGGTGCACTGTGGTATAGCTAGGGTGCGGGAGTCATTGGATCTGAGGGAGAGGGGGCAGATAGGTCATCAGAAATGATTACCCCTAGGTCTTTTTCCTGTTTGGTGGTTGCCAGTATGACTTCCCCCATTTTATACTCCACCCTTTTGTTTCTGCATCTCCGGTGCATGATTTTGCACTTTTTTCACACTGAAATTCAGTTGCCATACTCTTGACCACTCCTTGGGTTTTCCTAGATCCCTCTTCATTTTTTCCACTCACCCTGGAATGTCTACCCTTACAGATCTTAGTGTTGTCTACAAAAAGACAGACCTTCCCTTCTAGTCTCTCTGCAATGTCATTAATAAAGACATTAAAGAGTAACAGCCCCGGTACTGATCCTTGTCACACCTCGCTGGTCATTATTCCTTCTTTGGAGTGAACTCTGTTGACCACTACCCTCCGTCTCCTATCCATCAGTCAATTGTTTGCCCCGTTTACCAACTTTGGGCCCAACCCATGACTGTTCAGCTTATTTACGAGTCTCCTATGAGGAATGGTGTTGAAGGCCTTACTGAAATCTAGGTAGGCTACATCCACTGCGCCACCCTGATCTACTTCCCTGGTCACCCAGTCAAAGAAATCTATCACATCTGTTTAACGTGACCTCCCCCTTATGAATCCATGTTGCTTTGGATCTTGTAAGCCACTAGATTCAAGATATTCCACAGTCCTTTCCTTCAATAGTGATTCCATGAATTTCCCCACCACTGAAGTCAGGGTGACTGGCCTGTAATTTCCAGCTTTCTCTTTACTGCCGTTTTTGTGAAGTAGGACTACGCCTACCCTTCTCCACAAATTTGTTTTACACAAATATCACAATATTCAAGATTTGATATCATGACATTTCTACTTCAAATAAGGCCGACTCAAGTTCTGTGGTCATCCCAAGCTTCAAGGCTTGCTTCTTGTCCCTATAATTGACACAGTTCAACTGGCTAATGAGAATCAGTGGAATGCTGATGCAGACAGGGTTCCATTGTGATGTTAGCATTCCTAATTAGGACAACATAATTACCCAGCAGTTATGAATAACCCAGTGAAAACTACAGCACAACACAGAAAATGTTCTTTTAGAAAGAAATTAAATTAAGCCAGGAGGGGGCCCAGACGTGTTGTGAAGGTAAGGTGCTTGCCCTCATGGAAGGCAGGTGCGAGACACTGGATGCCGGCACACCTCCCTTGCTTGCTGATCACAGTGGGGTAGCACTGGTGTTGACTGTGAAAGCAGTCGCATGCCCACCCTCCCAAAACCCCAGTGGGGGAGCACATTACCCATCTGTATTCCCCAATGACAACTTGGACCAATACAAAACTCAACAAAAAATAAGAAATTGTAAATCCTATATGTAATAAAGAATAAAAGGAACAGAATACAGAAAAGCTATAAAATATATAGGGAATATGACATGGCCTGACTGAATATATCATATTTACTGTCATAAGAGGCCACTGATATTATACAGTGTCTCATGAGTGACTAAGCCACGCGTGAAATATCTTAATATCAGTGGCCTTGAATGAAGTTAAATATTTGTTTATTTAAACTGGAAAGTCCACGGGCCAAAGATCCATTTCCATGGTCGACCAGTAATACCTTTATATTGATATCTTCAGTCAGGCCATGTCATATTCGGTTACGCAACACGTGTTTTTGTGTTTCTGTGATAAAAATGGTAAAAAGTTACAAAAGGAAAAACTACAAACTGTAAACTGTGTTCCTCTGTGCAAAGGCCCAGCATTCGGGACAGGGAATGAGCTTCATCTCTGTTGAAATATATCAGGGATCTCACATGCGAAAATATATTTCTGAGCATGCTCAGTGAGCAACTTCATATATCTTTCTATGCTGGGTCAAGATGTCACTTTTTATCTTTCTATTTATTAGTACACACAAGTTGTATAAAAGCAGAATTGTGTCAAAATATTCTGTTTTCAAAGCCTTCCAAAACGCTTTTAAGTGCAATTACTGTAATACAATGGTTAGAAAATGTTATTTCTGTAGAGACCCTCCTCTTTCACAGAATTTATTTTGGGCACAGACTCTCAGAAACTCAAAATTGTTGGTGACATGCTAAAGTAGTACATCCTCACTTACCTGGGTTGCTAAATGCTCAAAGGTTCCTAGCTCAGACCCCTGGCCAAACTTTGATGGTAACGGAGTTTTCTCCAGCCTGCAAAGTACAAATGATATTATTATTCTTCACCTGTTTTGCCCCCATCCCGTTTCTCAATGACTGGTGTCGCCACAGAGGCACACTTGCTTTGACACAGAGTGTAGACAAACGGCGCACCTTCACAGCCGATGCCAATGCCGCTCCTTGATCAGCAAGCGAGAGGGGGAGGCAAGAATGTTGGGCAACCTGCACCCTCCCTCCCAGGGAGCTAAGTGACTATAGAAACAGAATTTGACAGAAGATAAGGACCGCTTGACCCACCTAGTCTGCCCATTTTCCTACCTAACAGATAAGCTGCAGATCCTAGTTAACCAACAGCTTACTTCCTCCTAACCCCCACTAGGACTGCCTTATGCCTGTCCTATGCATTCTTGAATTCCCCCACTGTTCTTGACTCCACGACCTCCTCAGGGAGGCTGTTCCATGCATCCACAACCCTCTCTGTGAAAAAATACTTCCTCACATTACCTCTGAGCCGTCCCCCTCTATTTTCAAATTGTGCCCCCTTGTTCTTGCACATCTCTTTCTGGAAGATGCTACCCTCTTGGACTTTGTTGATTCCCTTGAGGTACTTGAAAGTTTCTATCATGTCCCCTCTCTCCCTTCTTTCCTCAAGGGTATACATATTAAGCTCCTTTAGTCTTTCTTCGTATGTCTTCTGGTGCAGATCCTGCACCATTTTGGTTGCCCTCCTCTGGACAGCTGCCACTCTATGTCTTTGCGGAGATGGGGTCTCCAGAACTGCATACAGTACTCCAGATGGGGTCTCACCAACTGTCTGTACAGAGGGATAACAACTTCCTGTTTTCTACTACTGATGCCTCTTCCTATGCATCCCAGTATCCCCCCAGCCTTCCTTACTGCCTTCTCACATTGCTTGCCCACCTTTAGGTCATCTGATATAATTACCCCCAGGTCCCTTTCTATTTTTACTGTTGTCAGTATCTCACCCCCATTGTGTACGCTTCCCTGGGTTTTGTTTCCATGTGCATTACCTTGCAATTCTTTTGCATTGAATCTGAGCTGCCATACATTTGACCATTCCTCCAACCTTGCCAAGTCCCTTCTCATCCTTTCCACTCCATCTTGTGTATCAACCCTGTTGCAGATCTTTGTGTCATCTGCAAAGAGACATACTTTTCCTTCCAGTTCCTCTGCAATGTCACTTATAAAGAAATCAAAAAGGACTGAACCCAGCGGTACCCTGCTAGTAACCTTCCTTTCTTCACTGTGTACTCCATTTACTACTACCCTTTGCGTCCTGTTGTCTAGCCAATTTTTTATCCAGGCTACCACCTTGGGACCCAATCCAAGGCTGGCTGTCTTGTGTATTAATCTTTTGTGTGGGACTGTATCAAATGCCTTGCTAAAACCTAGGTAGGCCATGTCCACAGCCCCTCCCTAGTCTACTACTTTGGTCACCCAGTCAAAGAAATCTATTAGATTCGTCTGACATGACCTTCCCATCGTGAATCCATGCTGCCTTGGGTCCTGTGTCCCACTGGCCTCTAGGTATTCAACAGTTCTTTCCTTCTGAAGTGATTCCATCATTTTCCCTACCACTGAGGTCAAACTAACTGGTCTGTAGTTTTCTGCCTCTGTCCTGCTCCCACTTTTGTGAAGAGGAATCACATCTGCCCGCCTCCAGTCCTTGGGTACCACTCCATCCTCCCATGATTTGTTAAAGAGAGTAGTCAGCGGTGTCACTAGTTCTACCCTTAGTTCTTTTAGAATTCTTGGGTGAATCCCATCAGGCCTCATTGCTTTGTCCACCTTCAATTTTATTAGTTCTTTCAGAACCCTTTCTTCTGTAAATGGACTGGTATCGACCCCCGTCTTCAGAGTGTTTCTCTTCTTTGGTTTAGGTAACTCCCCCTCCTCTTCCTTTGTGAATACTGAGCAGAAATATTCATTCAGTAGCCCCACTTTTTCACTGTCACCCTCTGCCCACATTCCCTTCCCTTTATTAAGCTTCAGTATCCCTCCTTTGGTCTTTCTTCGCTCTGTAATGTACCTATAAAAGGTCTTATCCCCCTTCTTAACAGAATTGGCTATCCTTTCCTCGGTTTGGGCCTTTGCTATTCTGACTGCCTTCCCAGCCTCTTTCTGCTTTAACTGATAAAGTTCTCTGTCCTGCTCCTTCTGTGTTTCCTTATATTTCCTGAATGCTGTCCTTTTCTCCTTAACCTTCCCTGCCACCTCTTTTGAGAACCATGGCGGTTTTCCTTCATTGTGTTTTATTGATTTGCTTTACACAAAACTTGTTGCCTCTGTGATGGCTGTTTGATCCTCCCCATTGTTCCTCCACCCTCCTTCTTGCCTGTTTGCTAGTGCTTTTCTGAGGCACTTCTCATTTTCCCAAAGTCAGCCTCCTAAAGTCCAGTACCCTTGCTTTTGTATGGCTTGATTGTATGGCTGTGTTTATCGTGAACCACACTGTTTGGTGGTCGCTTGTTCCCAGATGGCTACCCACTTCTAAATCTGAGATTTTTTCTCCGTCCCCCATTTGAGAGTACCAGGTCTAAGATTGCTCCCTCCCGACAGGGTTCCAATACTAGCTGTCTGAGGCACGCCCCCTGTAGGGCATCAAGAATGACCTTGCTCTTGGATGTGCCTGTAGCAAAGGTGCTCCAGTTAACATCTGGCATATTCAGGTCCCCCATCAACAATATCTCCCCTTTTTCTGCCATTCTCCAACCGCTCCAACACTCGGCTTTTTCAAGTCCAAGCTGTGCCTCTCACTGCTTGTATCCTGCGATTGCCCATCTTAACATTTCCACCATTCCACCTGCACATGCCCCAGCACCCAGCACTTACAATCAGTCTTTGCACCCCTAACACCTTACCTGGCATATTCCCTCGACAAGGCCCTGGCTGCACTGTCTCCCACTCGCCCACCTCTCGCATCTCCACTCCTGCCCTGCCCCCACCCACCTCCTGCACTCCCCTCCCCCTGCACCTCCCACCCCACCCGATCTCCTACCCTCACTTCTCCCCTTGTCTTGCTCATAGCTCAAGTCTTTGTACTGGTTATTACATGTCTGTAAGTCAGTGACTATGGTTGTAACTAAAAATGATGACTGTTGCACACGCTGACGTGGAACCTTTGTAAAAGAGCCTCGGCTCAAAGGTATTGTAATCCTAGATTGAAATAAATAAAATAAATAAATAAATTCTAAGAAAGCCTTCTATCATTTCCTTGTCCATTCCCTCCACCTGAGATGGGGGTCTGTATACAACCCCCATGCGGATTGTGGTGCCATTTCCTGTCTCCAGGGTGACCCAAAGTGCCTCATCTGCTCCCTGTTTACTCTTCAGTTCTGCTGCTTCGATCCCTTCCTTTACATAGAGAGCTCCTCCTCCTCCTCTTTTACCCTCCCTGTCCCTCCTGTAGATTGTGTATCCTGGTATGTTGACATCCCAGTCTTGGTTCTCTGTGTACAATGTTTCTGTGACTGCCACAATATCCAGGCAACCCTCTTCCATCAAGGCCACTAGTTCAGGGAGTTTGTTACACAGACTACGGGCATTGGTACTCATCACCCTCCACTTTTTGATAGCCTTACCCCTTTTAGCCCCATTTCTGTCCTTACTGCCTTTGCCTTTTTTTACATTTAAATCTGTTCTGCTCCCTAATAATTTCTGTACCTTGGTGTTTACCTCACTAATCATCATGTTTTGTGGGGGGAGGCTGGGATTTCCCTGCTCCTTTTCAGTGCCTCTCCCCATGGCTAGTTTAAATGCTTGCCAATGAAGCATTTAAACCTCTCACCTAGGATCCTGGTTCCCCCCCTGGACAGATGCAGACCATAGCACCAGTACAGGTCTGCATCCCTCCAGGTGGCTCCCCAGTCCCCAATGAAGCCAAAACCCTGAGCTCCACACCAGTTTTTCAACCACTCATTGAATTCCCTGGTAAGGAGTGCCCTAGCATCTCCCTTGCCATAGACAGCAGCACCTCCGCGAGAAGGTTACCGTGATAAAAGCATTTGTTCAAGGCCCTTCCCAACTCTACAAACCCTCTTGCACTGCTCTGATCCCATTCCTAGCCAGATCATTTGTCCCTAGGTGGACAATGACATCCAGCTCCTCCCTTGTGCAGCTCCTCCCAGGATCCTGAGGATTCGCTTCCTGTCCCTCAAGCCGTGGCGCCAGGAAGGCACCTTACCTCCCTCTCCCCTTCCTTCCCCATTTCTACCCCCTAATGATTAAGTCCCCCACCAGGAGTTGTTTCCTTCCCCTGTGGGGTCCCATGCCACCCTCCTGTGGGTCTCCTTTGTGAAGGTTCCCAGCATCCACCTTGGTCTCCACTGCAGGTGCCTCCACAGAGGAACCACTATCCACCAGAAGAGCGAATGAATTGTGGAGAGGTACAGCTGGAGGGATGCAACTCTGTTCCACCACCCTCTCCCTCCCTGAGCCCACCCTCTCCTCTTTCTTGGCAACCTCTGAGGTAGTGGCATTGGACCTGGTGGTCCCTGGGTGGGGGAGGAGGTTTCACGAATCCTAGCCAGGTCAGCCTGGAGATAGGCAACCTCCTCTCTCAGACCAGAGAGGTGCCTGCAAATAGAGCAGCATCGCAGCCTCCAGAATGTCTCCGAACACTGCCGCCCACAGCCATTGCACTGCACCACTCCTATCATGTCTTATTTTGTGTCTCTCTCTGCTGTTTCTCTGGATGCTTATTTCTCCTCTCCTTACAACTCTCACCCTTCCTGTTCTGGGACAGCAACTTCCTATCTTCTTCAGTAGCCTCCTTCTTCCTTGCTCAATATCAGACCACCAGCAGCTAGGGGAGAGGGAGCTACTTTTTCCTAGGGTTGACAAACCAGTGTTTCTCTATGATCCTTTCCTTCCTACTGCCAAACAGGAAGTTCCTGTTGACAGTCAAATCCAGTGGCTATAAAAGTAGAACTGGCTTTGGGTGGGATGGAGGGCAATTAGTAAGAAAAAAGGCTAGCAACAGGAAGTTGTAATTTGACTCACCTGCTTTTATAGTGTCTAAACCACACCCCCAATTAAGCTCTCTTTCCTCCTACTGGTTTAGCAAAGTCAGCTGATGCAGTACCCTTCCCAGCACAGAACACACACTGACTTTCTTTTTTTAACCCTAAATAAGACCCCTTCTACTTCTAATAAAATTCTCTGTCTACTTAATCTTAACAGACAATGACTCTTGCTGAGATCCTCCACAATACTCCTGGTCCCTACTATGGGATTCCCAGGACTTGCAAACAAACGTCAGTCTTCCAGTCACTACAACTGGACCAGCTATTTATTTATTTATTTATTTTTTTTTTAAGCAGCACTGATCGCCGTGGCAAACTGGCAACCGGGATTCTCGCTCTGCGCCCAGGATGTCTAATGCAAAGGCCAGCATCTGTCTAAGGCACTCTCCTTCGGAAGGTGGGGGGAGGGCTCGGCACACCACTCTCTAGTGACTCCTGGTTGTGGCCTGCTGGAGATGCAGGCATGGGTGACCAGACTTCTTCAGGCACCCCCAGACAGCTGTACATGTGGGGGTGGTGGAAAGGGAGGAGGCAGTAAATGCAAAAATTCCATACCAGGCACACAAGGTGATGGCCTCGGAGTACTCCCCTCCCCATGCTAACAGACACTCACTCTCATGCCATTGAGCCATACTGAGGCCCCTCCAGCTGACATCCCATGTTTTGTAGCAGTCATCTCCTAGGGTCCAAGGGAGGATCCTGGCAGGGCTCTCTACTGGCAGGAAGGTGCAAGTCTGGCTAGCAGTGGGGCTGTGAGTCCTGGAGGAGGAAGGGTGCCAGCGGTTAGGAAAGGAGACAAAATTTATATATATAGGCAGCTTTGTTAACCATTCTGAATTTGGAGAAAATGGGGGTGTGGGTTACTGGCGCTAATAATGTGGGACACTTCCTAGTGGAATCAAGGAGATACAATCTCTGTAGAAACTGCTGCATTTATTTGTGCAAAGTTTAATTTGAATTTAGTATCAGAGTGTTAGTTTCTGGTTTGAAATGAGGGTTCACAATGTGACACAGCACCTTCTGTATGTGGGACAGACTAATTACGAGAGCTAACATGATGGACATCCTTCATAGTGTGGGGCAGTCACGAGGTATGCCACTGATCTAATCCCAGAAAAGGGAAACAATGAATTACAAAAGGCTTTAGAAAATGACTCATTTGCTGTAAAGATACATTTTCAGAATGTGAACTAGACTTAATTTGTGCTTCTAAAATCCCTACTCCAAAGCGTGTTTTAGGAGGGGAACAGCACTTGGGTGGTAAAGAAGAAATTCTACCAGACTTAGTGTAACTGATTTTTCTGTTTTTTCCAACATTGTTACTGAGCTAGTCATTCGCTGCTAGGTAATTCATGCTCACCTAACTTGGGGTCAACAAACTCCAAAGCTGTGACATCATCACGGAACCCTTAGCTCCACCCCCATTCTGTGTCAGTTGGATTAGAATGCGCAGTCGTAAGTCTTTCAGAGCCATGCAGCAACATGACTATTCCAGGGTTAGTCCTTACATTCCTTAACAATACAGAAAAAAAAATCACAACCCTACTTCACAGGAATGCGTAGACAGCACAGAACTCTCCGTTATGTCTTGTGTGATAGAACGATTCATACTACCTTCAACTTCTTCCATATAATCTGCAACAGCAGCTACAACACTGAACTTCAAAGAAACTAAGTGAATAATGCACAAAACAACATGCCTGAAACAATAACAACTTGGCAGGTAAGAAATGTATAAAATCTAAAGAAATAGCAGTTGTAGATCATTCTCTATAAAGTAGAATACTCTAGGGTGTGTCCAAGTGACAATGCTAGGACTAACAGAAAAAGAACTTAATGGTAAGCCTGACAGAATTTCTTCTTTCTGTGTTGCTGCACGTGGTCACTAGGCTAGTAGTTATGCTGCTGGGATTTAACAACTAGTAGTTGCCAAATGTATATGGGAAGGAATGACCGTCTTTCAATTTTAGCTGTCGAGGACGGCCCTCCGGTGCAGTGGTTGCATTTCCTCTTGCGACACCGATGACCCGGGTTCAGGAACGGACCTGGGTGTCGGAGGGATTGGGGGCAGGGATAATGGCTCGAGCATCCCATGACAACTAGCCATCTCCCGGGGGGAGGGAGTGCCACAGCCCGGTGTCTGCTGACCTCTGGCGGAGGCTGGAGGCATGACAGCATGTCGGTTCAGGTTGTGTCAGATGTCTGCTCTTGCCTTGATGTCCTGGATGCCGCGCTTCCCAAAGGAAAAACAGTAAAATGGCTCCCTGGCAAGCCAGATGATGGCTGTCGCTGCCATGAAGCCCTGGACAACCCGGACCACCTCAGCAGCACCCGTGCCAAGTAAGTAGCACTGGTCGGCCCCACTGGCCCTTGGAGGGGGGACTCATCTGACGAAGGGATATGTCGGGTTACCCGGGGGGGGGGGCTGTAATGTGGGGTGGTGGTTGGTGGTGGGGATAGAGTGCTGGCGAGGCATCCTGGGTGACCTGAAGGAGTGGCCGGTCAGGAAGCGTGGGAGGAAGAAAAAAAAAGTTTAGCTGTCTATTGCTTTACTGCAGCTTGAAGCACCTTACTCCCAAATGCTGCACTATGGGAGCTCTGAGTATCCAATCCAGTCTGGAATGTTTTGTAAATGTGTGCCAGGAAGACCAGGTTCCTGCCTTGCACAAGACAGAAACTAAAACATATGAACTTGCTTCCCAAAAGGCTACCATTACCCTAGCCGAATCTGTTTTGATCAAAACTGTTATTGTTCACCTCACCCCTGCATAAGCCTCTACTTACATGTTATGAGCCATGTAGCGAAGGTTGCATTGGAAGTTTTTTGGTCCTTGTTTGCTGCTCCAAATAGTATAAGAATGCCATCAGATTTCCAAAAAGACAGTGTCCATATAAGGTGCATTTTAACTGCTCTGCAAATACTTAGCTTGTGCAACTGCTTTTCTTTAGAGCTTCTGAGCTCTGGACAAAAGGAAGGGAGGCTTACTTCTTGGTTAACATGAAAGTCAGTAGGAACCTTCAGAGAGAATCTAGGGATTGTATGTAACCCAACCTTATTCTGAGGAAAAAACAGATAATGGTTCCTTCCAGGAAAGTGCTTGCAGCTCGACTATCCATTTAGCAGAGCAAACTGCTATTGAAAATTGTCTTAATATACAAAATATCCTCTGAAACTAACAACAGATGCTCCTACAGGGGATCACAGAGCGTATTAAAGATCACATTAAGATCACAAGGAAGAAACGGAGATCTATAGACCAGCACTGTTCTACTAAGAGCCATCACAAAATGACTAATGTCTGAGTGTATCAACCACTCTCACAGAATATCCTGAGAAGTCTCCGCTTCTCAGGAGCCAAGCTGCCAGTTGAAGCAAGATGGAGGAAGATGAGATTTGGATCTTGACAAGAAAGATGTGCTGCTGAGGGAGCTTAAGGTGCTCTTGGACTGCAAGACTGAGAACCACAGTGTGCTTGGGCACCCTGGGTCCAGTGGAGTGAACCAACCATGTGATTGATGGGTCTTTCACAGGACCACTGGAAATAAGGGAAAATGGCTGAAACAGATACACGCTGCAGAAAATCCATGGTTAGGAGACAGTGTCCACAGCTTCCGCTACTGGACATCTGTTCTGACTACAATCTCAACACCTGAGGTCTATCTGGATAACTGAATTTGTGACAAAAGAATTCTGTACTTGAAGTGACTCAATGCTAGTAAGACAGCTCTGGTCTCCAAGATGTTTATTTACAGGTTCTACTCCTCAATGGACCATACCACCTGGACTGGAACCTGGTATAGTACCACACCCCAGCCCATTAATCTGGTGTCAGTGGTCAAAACAAGTTCCTCCGAGGGAGATGATGAATGAAGATCCCTTCATGTGGTTTTAAAGGTTTTTTCACAACTGGAATAACTGGCACACTGACCTGATCAACCAGATCAGGACTTGGTACTGTTCCGATATTCGTGACCAATGAGATATGAGGAAGACCTGCAGCGGTCTCATGTGAAGTCTAACTCAAGGAACCACCTCTGTGATAGCCATCATCAAATCTAAAACCTGAAGAAATCTGTGACGATGACACAATTTTTTACCCTCCCCGAACTGGTGAATCTGATCCCTGAGGTTGTTTATTCTTCTCTGGGAGAAACCCTTTCACCAGGTCTGTCCAAAAGCACACTCAGGCAGTCTCCACAGATTGAGAAGGCTGAAAGGACCTCTTCTCCCAGTTCACTATCCACCATGTTCCTCCAGAATCTGTAAAGTCCTGTGGACTGAAATGAGGATCGACTGTTCCAAACCTCTTCCCTCCCCCGAAGGACAGCCAGCTAATTAAGACTGTCATGAAAACTCTCGGGGCAGACACTAACCAGAAGGGGAGAGGCTGATACTGGAAGTGTTGATCCTGGATAGCATACCTGAGAAATTCTAGTGCTATCACCAAATCAGAATGTGTAGATATGCATCCGATAGGTCTAAAGAAGCTACACAATCACCTAGCTTAACTTCTGTAATGAATGACCTCAGAGGTTCACACTGGAAAGATCCAGGATCAGATGGCATCCACTTAACTTCTTTGGGGCTATGAAGGTTATGAAGTAAAAGGAGTAAACCACCCCTTGTTCTGTTTCTTTTAGAGGAACCAGAACCACTGCCCCTATTCTGAGTAGATGATCTAATGTTTGTGTTTACTGCTTGGCATTTCAGAGACCAGGGGCTGGGAAAAAACACCCTCTGGAAGACACAGAAGAAAAAACTATTACAAAGCCCTGGAAAATCATCTCCAGTGCCCAGGCATACGACACTGTCTGCAACCATCTGTTGTAAAACCTCTGTACCTGTCCACCTGGAGCTTGTGAGCAAAGGTGGGCCTGCACATTCTTGTGTGGAGTAATTGCCTCCACAGTTGGGTCTCCTATAACCTTTTTCAGGAGAAAGTGCCTCTATTCTACTGAGACTTGAAACCTGAGAAAGCAATTTTACCTCGCTGGTATCCATATTCTCAAAAGAAACAAACATTTTCATGGAGGTTGTGGCACATCCAAAATACTGACCTCTGAAGCCACTACCGGAAAGCATGTTGAATCTTGTAATATGGCAAAGAACATTTCTTCTCCTGACAAATCTTATGAATGTCTTCCAACTGTGTGGTGAACAACACGAAACTGATGAAAGGCCAAATGAGTACAAAACTTGGAGGCGTGACCTGCCAACCAGTGTCATTGCCAACGTGATCTAAGAGGAGCCATAATTGCAGCACAACCCCTTGCTGAGGCACAAAGGAGATCCACCAAGGAGTCCCCTAAAAATGAGGCTGCCATATGAATTACAGGAAAGGATTCTTCCGAGACCTCATCTGCTATGTCCACTGACCACTCATACAACTCTCATGTTACTAATTGTAACCCCCTGTTCCCTGGGGTTGCCAGAGTCCCACCAGTGTCAGCGCCAGGTAGGGAAGGCAGCTGGTAGATCACTGGTTAAATGATTTTTCACCTGCTCCCTCGTTGTTTACTTGGTCTCAGCAGAGGTTATTTAGAACTCTCGCAGTAGCATGAGCCATGGTAGTTTGCGGTGAGTGGGGAACTTTAGAATTTCAGTTAGTTCTGTGTCCGCAGCCAGTGTGAGCAGTTGGAGGAGTGAAGAGCTGCAGTGTGGGCTCTAAGGAGAGCCTATTTTTCTCATCCTAGTATACAGAACCTTCTGCCTGCCTTGTAGAAGTGGTCGAAACTGTCTAGCAGGAGTTTCTGATTTTTCTCATCCCCTGTAAAATTAGGAAGACTGCAGAATGGATCCGAGGAGCAATCCCCTGATTTTGATCCAGGACATTGACGCTGCCTTTTTGTGTACAAATGGAGTAATCTGACTGGCTATCCCAAGAGGAATGTACGCGTGTTTTTTTTTTTTTGGGGGGTGTACTCTGACTAAGGGACACATGCACCAAGTTCTGTTCTGTTTGAGACTGTTCTCACCCTTTCCTAAAGTTGGCTGGCAATCGTGGAGTCCCCAGTGAGACTTGGCACATTGTTCAGGACTTTAATTTACACTCTGAAGTAGTGTGTTGCTAATATTGAATGTGACACATTCCAGGGTGCAAGTTCTACTGTTTTACCAAATGTTGAGGTGTAGCTGAAAGAATGACTGGGTATGGACTGAAGAAGCAAAAGGGGGGGACAACCCCCCATCTAGAGTGACCAGTTCAGCACTACAGGTTCTGTAAGGGCACCTGCTTTTTTTGGGACATGGTGGCCAATGCCTGAAGAAGAAGTTTACCCCTGGTGTAGGTTCTGATAATTCTGAGCACCAGTGTGCTCAGTCGTGGCCAGCTGCCACACTACCAAATGTTTAAATCCTATGCCATATGGGAAATGTTCTAAGATGTTCCTACTGCCACTAGAAGCAATTGTGTGCTCCATTGTGGCCAGTGCCACTAGAAGAGATGTGTGTTTCAGCAGAGGCTTTGCTGCTGAAGAGAGTTCAAGGTCCTATGCAATGTGGGATGTGTAGAGTTTTTGTCTGCTACAGATGCTGTTGTTCTGCATTGCCTAGTGCCATGAAATGTAAACCTTTGGGGGTCCACCTTTGATTTGTGTACCATCTCTGGAATAAAGCCACACTGTAGAATACCAGCCTGGTTTGGACATTCTTGTTACTACTTCCTGTGTGGAATTATTGGGTGTCCCTCCAGAAGTACAGACCTAGCATAGCCCCTAGCAAACGTTCTCTCCTCAGCACCTGTGTTTAGTATGGTCATTTGTGTATAATATTGTTTCTGTACCCCCACCCCTCTATTTCCCCTAGACAGAAATATGAGAGGTGTACATACTAGTTAAACAAGTGGCTGGTGGGGGGGTTACATAATGTTAAAGTAGATGCCACCTGTAGACCAAAACTTGATGCAGAGCAGTCCCATTTACAGGCTGCTTCCACACACTTACCATTAGGTCCTCCATTCCTTTTACTGGATTAACTATGCAAGAGATGGCTGCATCTGTAACCGGATGGAGCCTCCCATTTTTTAACCAATGCATCAAGGGACAGATAAGGTTTTCCTTGTGTCTTGTCCACACTGTCCCCATTCATCTTTATCTACCTGCCCCAAATGTTCAAATTCAGGGAAAACACTTGCGTCCCTCCAAAAGACAAGATGTGATTACCATTCAGCATAGCACTAGACTGGGTCATCAGTAGCTGCAGAATCCTGCAGGTCTTCTCAACCAGGAAGGAAATGTGCTTTGGATCAAATAGAGATGGGACTGAGGAAAACTGATTTTTCTTTACCCACTCACCTTCCTTTTTGTCCTCTCCAGAATCCTGAGGGTCCTCTGGATTGTGAGGGTCAGTATGATTCATGTCACCTTGGGAAATTCTCAGACTGTCTGGCTTGGGGATGATGCCTTGCCCAGACTGGTCTGGGAATGCATTCCAATCTGGAAGAACATCCTTTCCACCCAAGTTCTGTGACAATATCCCCAAACAACTGGACATACCTGTCACAGGGTTTTATTTAACTCTAAAAATTGATTAGCGTTTTGTTCATAAAAGTGCTAAATCTTAGTGAAAATGCATAACTCTTGCCTCACTGTGTTTAACAAACACAGCACTTCTAGAAAAATCTTCATAAATACTTTCTGTACAGTTAACATTGTCCCAAGAAAAAAACTGCTAATCAATTATTTAAAACCCTGCCTGTCATGATCTGCAAAAGTAAGGGGTCTACTGTGACTTAGGTATACAAAAAGGAATGCTCTTCTGTGTCCCTGTTGCTTCAGCTTCTTTGTAGAAGACCTTGTTGAGAGGAAATATGGACCTGTGCAACTCTGTATTGCCACTGCCCAACATGAAACCAGAAGTACCTTCACCTGGGCCAACAGCAGTTTGGAGACGAAATTCCAAAATGTAGCATTCATTTTGGTAGTACAGAATGGACAGAACATCCCATATGGAGACTTAAGGTCTTATGACATGCCTTATACTTTTTATTAACTGAGGAGCCTGTGGAACCCCATGGTGCCTTCTAGAATCATTTTACCACCAAAACTATCATAAAGAAGTTTGTGACAGGGCCTTGTGGCTCTTTTGTCAAATTTCCTGTGCACCTGTGTCAAAATCTGCTCATCTACATCAAAGTATTTGCATATTTGAGCCAATGTTGTACACTTGTGTCATTTTGTAGTTTCATCCCTTTTTACACATCTGCATCAATTTTTCGTATGAGCGGCAAACTTCTCCACACATGCAGCAAACTTTCTGCACAGTTGTGTCAAAATCAATAGAGGATGCCACAAATTGGTGAAAGAAAAAAAAAAGACATAAATGCACTAAAAAAAGATTGCATATTTGTACATTAATGTTGAAAAAGAATAAAGTAAAATGAATAAATAAAATCACGATTGCAATGAGGGACAACATAGCGGGATAGGGAGGATGACCTGGGTGAGGTGAAGAACAGTGGGTGAAGCTAAAAGGCAGCATAGTAAGACAATAAACCTCTGTGTCAAGTAAGTGAGCAAAAACAAGAGGAAAGAGACTGCTGTTGTTCTTGAAAGAGGTGGCTGAAAAGGTAATGGCTGAAAGGATAGCATTCAGAAGGTATAAGGAGATGCAGAGGGAGGTGTGTCAGGGGAAGCACAGAGAAGCAGGCCAAGCAGAAAGGCATGTAGAGATACAAACTAAAGAGAGAACGGCCCAGAAATAACGAAAGGGGACAAGACATTTTTTTAGGTATTAAAGTGCAAAGAGGAAAACCACAAGTGGGACTATAAGGTTATCAAGGGAAGGGGGGGGTGGACTGTGCAGAGGGGGACCAGGCAAAGACATATTCTAAACAAAAACTTTTACTCCGTGTTCACAAAGGAAGGGGTGGGGCACACAAAAACAACAGAAACTTTTTAAATTAGGGAGGCAGACACTAGTCCTTATTCAGAGGAGAGAGAGTGCTGAAGGGAATCACTAATCTGAAGGAGGACAAAACAATGGGGTTGGATGGGGGTGCATCCAAGGGTACTGAGGGAGTACAGAGAGGCACTGGCTGCACTTCTGACCTCTAACAGTTCTATTTAACAGCTGACTAGAAACAGGAGTGCTTCCAGAGGACTGGAGGAGGGCACATGTAGTCTCACTTCACAAAAGTGGTAGCAGGGAGGAGGCTAATTATATTTGTTTTGTAATCGCTCTTCAGTTCCTTAATCCCTGTTCATTATTTAAGGTGTCATCTGCCCCCGCCCCACACTATTAGCCCACCTATTACCTGAACTGCTACTACTGTAAATTGTAAATATTGTACATACCTTCATTACTTACTTGGTTTACCATCTTGTATGCCTCAATCTTTATACTGTTATCCACTTCTGTACTCATTATATTCTCTGTACTTTACATTTGTGCAAATGTTTATATAGTGTATTGAAGAATGCTGTTATGGATAGAAATCCATAACTAGAATGGAGCTGTTATGCTGCAGTAGCTATGTCATCACAGCTGTTATGCTGCACTAGCTGCGTCATCACAGCTGTTATGCTGCACTAGCTATGTCACTGCTGCAGCATAACAACTTGGAATGCTGCCACATAGCTGCTTTCCTCAATCCAGTTAAACTGAAAGTTGCTGTTTTTTTTAAACTTGAACTTACAGAAACATCTGCAGCATACTGTGTCAGTTAAAAAAGAAAATGTTAAAATTTCTATCCTCTGTTGTCTTCTCCAGCTGGTTTTGTGTGATTTTCTATGCT